>JAXIVJ010002126.1:0-117400 GCA_036785665.1 Chirona hameri | reverse complement strand
CTTTAAGCAATTGGCAACAAATAAAAGCAGTCAAACACTTCTGGCATTCTTAGAAAAACAAAACACAACGCTGGACCGGGACGATGAGACCCGGTCTCGGCGGAACCGGTGAGGAGAGACATATCGAAACTTCTGCGACCATTTAACGTCGAGCAACTGCGCGACCTTCTCGGCGACATTTCCCCGGCTGGTAGAGTTCCTGTTGAGGTCTTCACGGAAGAGCCCACTGACGAAGTAGTTGAGTGAGGTCCCGGGTGTGCGCTAAAACCTGCAGCACAGTATGCATGTAGCAGGTGTTGGCGAAGTTCTCCAGACCAGTGACGCCAACCGGCTGGTACGGTAAGTCGTCCATCACTGGCGTTTGTGGTACTCTCTGTTTCATATATATTGGATGGCTGTAATGAGCATCATTGCGATTATGTCTTTACAAGTTATATTGAAATAGCCTGTGCTCATGATAATTCAGAAAAGATCGAAAATCAGAAATAAAGGACAAAAGAACTTATATTGCGCCTTGCGGCTTCGTCAGAGTTCCTCCTGCTTTTATTTGTTGCCAAACTCTGACGAAGCCGCAAGGCGCAATATAAGTTCTTTTGTCCTTTATTTCTGATTTTCGATATTTTCTGAATTATCATGAGCACAGGCTATTTCGATATAACTTGTAAAGACGTACTCTCTGTTTCTCCGGTTGTTTTCTCGTCAGATTCCATTTTGTGCATGAGTACTTACCAAGGGCGGATCCATACTTCTTTTTTCTTTTTTTGGGGGGGAGAAAAATACAGTGGCTTATTTCCAAAAAGTTTTTGTCCGGGGGGAAGGGGTAGCAGAGCGTCAGCCGTCTGCGATAAATTGTTGACCACGAGAAAGGGGGGGGGGTAGAGCGCGTCGTCAGCCCGCCGGCAAGAGGTGTTTATTTTTCAAAACGATTGGGGGCGGACGAAGAGGGACGGATCCAAGGGTTTGATATCAGCGCCATGGCTTCACTAAAACGACTGAAATCGACAAAAATAGCACATTTCCTGATTGTAAAAGAAAATATAAGGAATAGGTATTTTTTTTTTCATTTTGCTTTAAATCAGTTTCTGGTGCAAAAATTAACCAGTCATATTAATTTTAGCCTTGCGTCGGACGCCGCTTCAAACCTAAGTATTTGGCCGAGCCTAGGACATTCTCAGGTATTGCAAAGTGCAAAGGCCAATATATCAATATTGCTTTCGCACGTTAATTTCTTTAATTAGTATTATTATTTTTAATTTATTGTACTTTTAAGCACAGCAAACATAACCACTGCGCACAGATGGAATCATTCACGCCAGTTATGAAACAAGTTTCGACTGCCAGATGGCCCGTTTCAAGGCTGCCAGATCCAACTCGGCCCGACCGTCTAGAAACGGGTCCATCTGACGGCGGCTGACGGCGACGGATCCGTTTTGACGGATGGTGGGCCCAGTGGGAACCACGCTTAACATGGCGTTGCCGGGATATAGAAGGTATGCGTTAACAGACAGATAAACATAGTTGCTTATTTGAGGTTCAAAGTAGGCAGTGCTGAAAGTTTTAGTAGATATCTTCCCTCAGTTTGTATCGTGCCTCAAGAGGATTTGTTGGAAAAATAAACTAATTGCAATGTTATTGGGTGCTCTTCCGAGTAACGTCGCACTGTATCGTTCGTTGTATAATAAACAAATATTCATTTCATATTTTCTTCGTAATAAAATGCAAAATCTCCAAGACATATTTGTGGTGAATGTGTAGACAGTCTTTCAGAAAATCACATCAAACTGTGCTTTTGTTGTGGTTTGATTTCATTGGTTTGATTCAGCTATTGATTTGATTCAGTATTTTGATTTTTGTCAACCATCTCGCACCTGACATCCATGGTCCTAATCAGGGAACTTATCTTCGAACTACACAAATATGCTTTGTTATGGACAATTGCTAACGAAGATTTGTGTTTTGGAACAACTGGCGATATTTGCAAAGTAGATGCGCATTCGGTAAATAATATGTTGCGTGCTTTTCACTGTATTTTTCCTAACTAAGCATGACAACACACTTATACATAAAAGTCAAGGTAGTGATGACGGATGACAACAAACGATAGCAGCACATGTGTGGAAATGCAATATTCAGAATCAGGTGTATATCTTTCATCTGAGAGGCTTGATCGACACCAGAACATACGCACACGTGTTTCTGTATGTATGGCCATGTTCTCGCGATGATGAAACATTCGAGGCGAACGGCGAAAGGCCTGAATTAATATTGCTGGCTGCACAAAGTTGTACAGACTACAGACGGCTGGCAGTTGCAGGGGTGGTAAAGTGTGCTGTCCTTATGGATAAGGTCAGGGACAAAATGTGTCTTCTCATGAAGTACCCGGGGTCAAAATGCCAGCAAAAATCATTACTATGTCATTCCTGTGAAAATTTACTAAGCGATCATGTCCTTAGAAATACTGATCGTCAAAACCACTTCAGATGTATTATTCACTTAACCATCATATATTCATTACGTCAGTATGTATGTACATTTACTTCTTTTTTATTAGCAATTGCGTTTCAGCTCTTGATTACCAATAATTTACATTTACATTTATATTTTTTTTAATCCGACGAAGAAAAAAAACGGACGATAGATTTAACAACACTGAACCAAAAATGCACCTGGGTCTTCAAGAATGGCCTATAATAACATGATCCAGAAGGAATTGGGCTGATATCATGCGTATCCTCAGAATAGGAAGCATTTTAATATTTTCCCATTGACTTATAATGGGGAGGTCACAAAATTGACCCGACCTAAGGTCACCGATATAAAAAAATCCGAGATCAAATAATTGTAGGTACCATTACCCTTATGAAATCCTGTAAGTGCGAAATCGATCGGCCAAAAACTGTGGCTGTGGTACGACCGCACACTTTTTTGGAGGTGTGGTCACGTGACCTAGGCTGGTGACCTGATCTGAGATGACCCGTGGTCAAGAATTTTACAATATGTGGGCAATTGATGCCTTAACAGCTGTGCCAAAAATGGCGGCGCTGCGCGCTGCCTTTTTTCGCTATTCTCGAAAAACCTTAGGGGGCGTCTACCCCCCCCCCCCCCCCCCCCCACCCACCCGGCACGGCGCGGGAAATCCGGACAACAGATTCCACGGGGCCGGGGTAGGAGTGCATGTTCAATGGAGGTTTGTCGTCAGGACAACGGATTTGGTTGTCTTGGGGCCCCACCCTCCAACTCGAAAACTAAAAGGGCTAGAAAGACTCGGAAAAAAACGTTCAAAAGCCCTTGACAGGCACATTCGAAGGTATTGTATATATTTTTTCTCAAATCAATATTGAGGTCACCAGAGATCATCAAAGGTCAGATTTTAAAGTTTTAGCACTTCGCTCCAGAAACCCCCAGATATCACAGGAACTATGAGAGCTAGGAACAAACGGAAAACAGCAATGGAAAGCTCTTGAACAATGCAATCGCTAAGGTGACCGTCAAATTAAGTTTAGGTCAATAGTTAGGCTCCAGAGCTTCGTTTCATAAAGCTTTTGGCGTACCTTACGAAATGCGTGAGTTACGCCATCAAAAGCTACGCACCGTAAATGAGTCCGTTTCACCAAGGTGCCGACGGAGTTGTTTACGCCGACGCAGTTTGCGTTGCTGGCGTAAACAATCGAGGGTGTTTTAAAAATTGAAGTGTATTGAAAGCATTATAATAAACAATTGTTTTAAATGCAATTATTGAAATTGGAATGATACAATTATTTTTTTTATTGTAAAATAAATAATGTTAAAATATCGTTTCTGAGTAAATACAAAACAAAACCTGGACGCAGGCGAAAGCCATTAGATCTGCCACTAACGAGCCCACGTGTCCGGTGTGAGAATGTAA
This sequence comes from Chirona hameri, assembly GCA_036785665.1. NCBI lineage: Eukaryota > Metazoa > Arthropoda > Thecostraca > Balanomorpha > Balanidae > Chirona > Chirona hameri. The sequence continues at coordinate 113,514 of JAXIVJ010002126.1, read as the reverse complement.
AGCCCGCACGTATGTGGGCTTAGCGAAAAGCTCTCATGATTCTCGTTTTTGTTCTTATTTAATGAATATTTAATGAATACTAGTGAATACAATGAAGAATATGCTTTCTATTGCATGTGAACAGGCAGGGCGATATTGCCGATAGAACCACCAACAGAAATCCTCTTCTCAAAAATGTAGCGGGCATTTTGCCAGCACGCAACGCAAGACGATGCGAGATAGACTTACTTTGTTTATACATGTAACCTGCCACCGTCGAGACTATTGCCGAATCTTCATTTGAGGTCGGCCAAAACATTGTTTGTCGATTGTGTTTGTGTATTAGATCCGGCGAATTCGACCGCCTAAGACTTGTGTTAAACCGGCTAATCGTGTCCGGTTAGACGGCAAATACATGCTGACTGCTGTTACTGTTAGTAGGAGTGTTGGGACTGTTAGTTATTAGATCATGATGCCAGTGGCGTGCGCAGAAATTCAGAAAGGACCAGGTCATTACCTTGCAGGGCGCCACCCGATCGACAGGGGCGCCACCAATATTGGCGAAATTTTGCAGGGGGGGGGGCGTCTCTCCTTCCGCACCGGTGCGGAAGGAGAGTCACTGGCCGGAGTGGCGCCGTCACTGGCTAGAGGGGCGTTGTGACTGATCGGAGGGGCGCCAGCTTTGCATGGGCGCCTCGGGTCCAAAGGACCAGGTCATGACTTGCATGACCTGATACTCGGTACGCCACTGCATGATGCAATGTATGAAATATGAATCCAATCCATTACGGACTCATATGAGCTATGGCATGAATCATGCGTATTTACCGATCTAATTGTGGTTAGTGTGGAACAGTCCAGTGTATAGATGGCAGCACATAAAGCAGATGAGAAGCTAAGATGATGACACGTCATGATGACAGATGGCAGTACCTGCTGATCTAACAGGGAGTTCACTGACAACAAATTGATAGGTGTTCAGCCGCGCCACTAAAACGCACAAACTCAGACACTGACGCCTTTATTGATCAGCAGTCAGCACAGACGTCAGAACAAGTGCCTTGAAAATTCCACAATTTGTTTTACTTCGGTGAAACCTCAATGATGATATCATTCAACACACAGGTTCATGGCTGCACTTGTCTTCAAGGCCTCGCTCATAGCTTCAACTGTATCTTACATTGACCTTAAATCACAGTATTGCTCCCAATATCCAGATTTGTTCAGCTTTCATCCGCTCTTAAGTCTTAACTGCAGCTTGGCGTTAACAGACATTTTCCTACCAATTTCACTCACCAGCTGCAGACAACTGATAATGTTTGTTCCAGAAGAATTCACCGTTCACTGGACACATTAGCGTTTGCAAGAGGCAGTTGAATATGCTATAATAAATGGCAAGCATTTAGCATACCTATACAATAGGCTTAATAAGTTTGTGTGATGTGATTTTTAACATGACATGACATAGATGATTCTGGCTAAATATATTATTACTGGCTAAATCTATGAATAACTAATGCTTGGGATCTAGCCGCCGCCGCCGGATCAGTTGAGGCACTCACTAGCCGACTGAAATGAGATGTCTGAATTTTCAACTTCGACAACCACAGTTTTATACGTTCTTGGACGATACCGCGAAAATAAATATTTATATCGAGACTTTTCAGACAAATTATTGCACGTGGCCGAAGGCCGAGTGCAATAATTTGTCTGAAAATTCGAGATATAAATATTTATAAGCGGTAGAGTCCTAGATATTATTTCCTGTGTGTTTAACAAGACAGAGTCGATGGCAATGGAAAGGCCTTATTTTAATCTGACGGATTGGTTAGATGATGATGTTGATACAATCGAAAACGAAGCCAAAGACTATGTTAACGGATTAAAAAATGTAAACACTGTGACCAAAAAAATGTATTGGATCAACAAACTAGAAAAGGCTGCAGAAGACTTATTCAAAAAGAAGACAACTATACTTGAACTTTCACCTCGAGATTTGAATGCCTTAGTTTGCCAGTTTCTCTGGTATTTACCAATACAAAAGCTATATAATGTATTTTAGTTTTCTTTAAACAAGAAGATGGTAATCACAACATACGATCCAAGAAAACAATCCAAATTAACGTCTCGTGCAAAGTTTCCTGGATCCCAGTTTTAGGCTTAAAATTGCACAAAACATACAGGAAACAAAAGTAATGGATAGGTTTAGGAATTTTGGACATCATGCACCTATAGATGCATGGTGACCAAAATTTGGGAAGGTGCATCTCAGTGGGGAAGATTGTGGTGTCATCACACATGTATTCTCGCCACGGTTAGAGTAATCCAGACTTGGTTGCGTACTGACTGTGTCTAGGTGTTCTTGTGATTTCATTACTTTGTATTTCTTGTTTCAGAATGGCGTGATCATTGGCTACTTACCAATAAATCAATACGCTAAATGACTTGTCCGGTGTGATAATTTATTTATGTCTATTTATGATCACGCCATTCTGTATACCAACCAACAATATTTGCCGTAATACCCAATGTGCGGCGGTCGTTAGTATTGCATTAGTAATTGTATTAGTATTAGCGTTGGTAATGACAGGTAAATAAAACTAACCTCAGGCTTGCGTTAGCATTTCTTGAGTATTCATGTTGGTAAGGGTTAGTTCTGCCTTAGTTTGTGTGAGTTTTACCTTAGCATTACATGAGTATCACCTTAGTAAGGGTCAGGGGCGGATCCAGGGGAGGGGGTCACGGGGTCATGACCCCCCCCCCCTCCCTTGGGCCATGGGGGTACCACCGCGCCGGGGCACCAGGGGCACCACCAAAATAAAGCCAAAAAATACGCGCCGCTACGCGGCGCAAATCATTCAGTGTTCTTTGAACCCAGGGCACCACCGCGCCGGTGTACCAGGGGCACCACCGCGCCGGTGAACCAAGGGCATCACCGCGCCGGTGTGCCAGGGGCACCATCGTGACGGTAGGCGGCACTGTGGGGAGAGGGGAGATACCGGGGTACTGTGCCTCCTTGAATCCAGGAGGGAAAACAATGGTCTGGTGCTGCGATGAAATCACAAGCGGTCGCTGGAAGAAGAAAAAATCGCGAAATGATGCTAAATTAAAATTTCTAAATTATGCCCCCAAAAATGTCCCTTCATGCCTCCCGTCCCTTGGGCTATGAAGGGCACTAACGTGTCTTTATACCAGAGGCAACAACGTATCGGACTTTAGGGGCCCTGAGGGCCCCCTTGGGCTGATACATATAGATTATAGAACCTTTCGATTTTTTAGGGCCTAGTTATCCAGACAAAAACAAAATAAGGCAAAAAAAATCCGCGCCGCTACACGGCGCAAATCAGTGTTCTTTTCCAGTACAAAAGGGTCTAATATACACACTGTACACACTGGCGGCCGCAGAGGAGGGGGATATGGGGGCCATGGCCCAACCATTGGGCTTAAATGGGGGTGGCAACATGTCTTTTGACACCACCTTTTGCTCCAGACGCATTTTCTCGTTTTGACCCTGCATGCTGGTTCCAATAGCAAAAATTAGTTCTCCAACCCGCTCAAAACCTCAAATTTATATAGCAATATAATAGCAATAATAGCAATAATAATAATAGCAATAATAGTTTATCACATGCATAAGATGTACTGCTTGTAAAAAAACGACTTCCAACCCCTCTGGTCACGAACCTCGCTTCCCTCTTGGTCAATTCTTCATCAGCCGTCTGGGGCCGCCCTTGACAGTACAAATAATATATTTTAGCACCATCCGCGGAACTTTAAATGATAGAAAGGGTACGACTGATATTGCAAATACCTTGCCAACGTTGTCAATTAAAAAAAATGCTGAAATAGGGGCACCCTCAAAATATAGTGGACCAAATCCGTTGAGTTTTCAGATTTGGGTATAAGTAGGGGTACCACTGCAATTTATGACGCCCCCCCCCCCTTGAAGATTTCTGGATCCGCCCCTGGAGGTATATATCGTGATTGTTGCTAAAATCGTCTATAAAACGCCCTTTCAGCAATATTCTTAGTGAAATTATACGTCACTGGTCACGTGCGTGCATATGTCACGATGACATTGGGTGCTTCTTAGCCATCTCATTTCGCATTAATTCACTCCATTCAGATGAAAAAGTCTGGATTCGTACGAAGTAGCTCACATTAGAATTTGCTTTTCCGCATCCATATGTATTGTTGTGGTTTACTAGTAACATGATAATTCATGTCTAGCTCCTCTCAATCATTTCGGAGCTTTTTTAAAGGTGAACAGTTTCCTTTAAAGGGAATAGTTCACCTTTAACATGGGGTTTTGGACTGAGATAACAGATTTGTAGAGCAGATCGATAATTGGGTTGTGTGAGAAAATATCTCCCTGCGTTTCGTTACCTGCCCGCTGTTTCGGGCCCCGATCGAGGCACGAAACTTCGCCGGAGGTCCATCTATCGTCCAAACAAATATCATATTCGTTTTGTCAGCTCAAAATACCCCGTATAGTTAAAGGGAATAGGTCACCTTGAAAGTTGTATTGAAATTCAACCATACAGTGCATCTAGAGGGCCTTTATTGCGCGATGCGCAATTTATATAGCCAGCTTATGTATATATGCTAGCCGTTTCTAGTGTACCGTATTCCGTATTCCGTATTCATTATTCCGTATTCCGTATCTCGTATTCCGTATTCCATATTCCGTATTCCGTATTCCGTATTCCGTATTACGTATCCCGTTCCCGTATCCCGTATTCCGTATCCCGTTCCCGTATCCCGTTCCCGTATCCCGTTCCCGTATCCCGTTCCCGTATCCCGTTCCCGTATCCCGCTCCCGTATCCCGTTCCCATATCCCGTTCCCGTATCCCATTCCCGTATCCCGTTCCCGTATCCCGTTCTCGTATTCCGTTCACGTATCCCGTTCCCGTATCCCCTTTCCCCGTTCCCGTATCCCGATACCGTATCCCGTTACCGTATCCCGTTCCCGTATCCCGTTCCCGTATCCCGTTCCCGTATCCCGTTCCCGTATCCCGTTCCCGTATCCCGTTCCCGTATCCCGTTCCCGTATCCCGTTCCCGTATCCCGTTCCCGTATCCCGTTCCCGTATCCCGTTCCCGTATCCCGTTCCCGTATCCCGTAACTCGTTCCAGTATCCCGTATCCCGTATCCTGTTCCCGTACCCCGTACCCGTATCCCGTTCCCGTATCCCGTTCCCGTATCCCGTTCCCGTATCCCGTTCCCGTATCCCGTTCCCGTATCCCGTTCCCGTATCCCGTTCCCGTATCCCGTTCCCCGTTCCCGTATCCCGTTCCCGTATCCCGTTCCCGTATCCCGTTCCCGTATCCCGTTCACCGTATCCCGTTCACCGTATCCCGTTCCCGTTCCCGTATTCCGTTCCCGTATTCCGTTCCCGTATTCCGTTCCCGTATTCCGTTCCCGTATTCCGTTCCCGTATTCCGTTCCCGTATTCCGTTTCCGTATTTCGTTCCCGTATTCCGTTCCCGTATCCCGTTCCCGTATCCCATATCATGTTCCCGTATCCCGTTCACGTATCCCGTTCCCGTATCCCATTCCCGTATCCCATTCCCGTATCCCATTCCCGTATCCCATTCCCGTATCCCATTCCCGTATCCCATTCTCGTATCCCATTCCCGTATCCCATTCCCGTATCCCATTCCCGTCTCCCATTCCCGTCTCCCATTCCCGTATCCCATTCCCGTCTCCCATTCCCGTCTCCCATTCCCGTATCCCATTCCCGTATCCCATTCCCGTATCCCATTCCCGTATCCCATTCCCGTATCCCATTCCCGTATCCCATTCCCGTATCCCATTCCAGTATCCCATTCCCGTATCACATTCCCGTATCCCATTCCCGTATCCCATTCCCGTATCCCATTCTCGTATCCCATTCCCGTATCCCATTCCCGTATCTCATTCCCGTATCCCGTTGCCGTATCCCGTTACAGTATCCCGTATCGCGTTCCCACTCCAGTCCCCGTTCCCGTATCCCGTTTCCGTATCTTGTTTCCGTATCCCATTCCCGTATCCCGTTACCGTATCCCGTATCCCGTTCCCGTATCCCGTTCCCGTATCCCGTTCCCGTATCCCGTTCCCTATCCCGTTCTCGCATCCCGTTCCCGTATCCCGTTCCCGTATCCCGTTCCCGTATCCCGTTCCCGTATCCCGTTCCCGTATTTCGTTCCCGTATCCCGTTCCCATATCCCGTTCTCGTATCCCGTTCCCGTATCCCCTTCCCGTATCCCGTTCCCGTATCCGGTTCCCGTATCCGGTTCCCGTATCCGGTTCCCGTATCCGGTTCCCGTATCCGGTTCCCGTATCCGGTTCCCGTATCCGGTTCCCGTATCCCGTTCCCGTATCCCGTTCCCGTATCCCGTTCCCGTATCCCGTAACTCGTTCCAGTATCCCGTATCCCGTATCCTGTTCCCGTACCCCGTACCCGTATCCCGTTCCCGTATCCCGTTCCCGTATCCCGTTCCCGTATCCCGTTCCCGTATCCCGTTCCCGTATCCCGTTCCGGTATCCCGTTCCCGTATCCCGTTCCCGTATCCCGTTCCCCGTTCCCGTATCCCGTTCCCGTATCCCATTCCCGTATCCCATTCCCGTATCCCATTCCCGTATCCCATTCCCGTATCCCATTCCTGTATCTCATTCCCGTATCCCATTCCCGTATCCCATTCCCGTATCCCATTCCCGTATCCTATTCCCGTATCCCATTCCCGTATCCCATTCCCGTATCCCATTCCCGTATCCCATTCCCGTATCCCATTCCCGTATCCCATTCCCGTATCCCATTCCCGTATCTCATTCCCGTATCCCATTCCCGTATCCCATTCCCGTATCCAATTCCCGTATCCAATTCCTGTATCCCGTTGACGTATCCCGTTCCAGTATCCCGTATCGCGTTCCCACTACAGTCCCCGTTCCCGTATCCCGTTCCCGTATCCTGTTTCCGTATCTTGTTTCCGTATCACATTCCCGTATCACGTTCCCGTATCACGTTCCTGTATCACGCTCCCGTATCCCGTTCCCGTATCCCGTTCCCGTATCCCGTTCCCGTATCCCGTATCCCGTTCCCGTATCCCGTTCCCGTATCCCGTTCCCGTATCCCGCTCCCGTATCCCGCTCCCGTATCTCATTCCCGTATTTCGTACACCGTTCCGATATCCGATATCTCCTTACCATATCTAGTTACCGTATCTCATTCCCGTATCCTGTTCCCGTATTTCGTTCCAGCATCCCTTTCTCGTAACCAGTTTCCGTATCTTGTTGGCGTATTTCGTTCCCTTATCTTCTTACCGTATCTCGTTCCCGTGTCGCAGTCTCTGCCAAAACATCTTAGCGGTTTACATGCCTGAAATATGTCAACCGGCTTCAACAAAATCTCCCCGGGAGGGAGGTGCGACGTCAGCTAATCATGCGCTTATTGATGAATTTGACTGCGGCAGTGTCAGTGTTGGGAAAACTTAACCGATTATATTTTATTCGACGCAATTATTTCGCAACGTTAGCGTCGGTAATCGTTTAAGTTTGACTTCGGCATAAGTTACCTATGTGCCATTTACATAATATTTTGGGTGGATATAGGTCAGCAAGAACGGCGCTATCCGTCTGTGTAAATTTGCCGGACAAGTTTGTCCTCGTTTTAGGTGTTACGGCGGTGTGAAGCATTAATTGGTCCAAAAATATTGCATTTCAACTTCAACTCCAAAATATTAGTCACACAGCTTTGAGTAACACATATAATTTGAAGACGGTCATTGCGCCTGCAAAATGGTGCCCGGTTCAGCCTTCTACGTCGAACGGTTTCCGAGCACCAATTTTAATCCTGAATATGCCAATTTTATCATTGAAGTGGTCACAACTTTGCACGTGGCACGCGCATCGCTCTGGACGACATCTTATACGCAAGGCCAATCGATTATCTATCACATAGTGTTGCTCGCATATCGCTGTGATTCTCGGTTGCCGAGCAAGCGGCCGGGGAACCGGGCGAAACTTGCCCGATTTTCGCGATTTCACAATGTCGCGTTTCCCATGTTAAACGAATGGCGCACGCGCGCACGTGCCGACGCCGCACCGTCGGTCGGATCAACACCAAAACTTGATACGACCTGTTGAATCACGGGACCCAAAAGTCCTGAAAAAATCCTCCTCATAACTCATCAGACGACTGCACAGGAACCGATTTAGGGCGTCACTCCGGCGGCGGCGGGTCATCTTTTAGGATTTACTAGATGGCCTTTATTGCGCGATGCGCAATTTATATAGCCAGCTTATTTATATATGCTATCCGTTTCCAGTGTCCCGCATTCCGTATTCAGTATTCCGTATTCAGTATTCCGTATTCAGTATTCCGTATTCAGTATTCCGTATTCAGTATTCCGTATTCAGTATTCCGTATTCAGTATTCCGTATTCAGTATTCCGTATTCAGTATTCCGTATTCAGTATTCCGTATTCAGTATTCCGTATTCAGTATTCCGTATTCAGTATTCCGTATTCAGTATTCCGTATTCCGTATTCCGTATTCAGTATTCCGTATTTATTATTCCGTATTACATATTCCGTATCTCGTTTCTCGTATTCCGTATTCTGTATTCTGTATTCCGTATTCCGTATTACGTATTACGTATTACGTATCCCAACCCGTTCCCGTATCCCGTATCCCGTTACCGTATCCCGTTACCGTATCCCGTTACCGTATCCCGTTACCGTATCCCGTTACCGTATCCCGTTACCGTATCCCGTTACCGTATCCCGTTACCGGATCCCGTTTCCCCGTTCCTGTACACTGTTACCGTATTCCGTTCCCGTATCCCGTTCCCGTATTCCGTTCCCGTATCCAGTTCTCGTATCCCGTTCCCGTATCCCGTTCCCGTATCTCTTTTCCGTATCCCGTTCCCGTATCCCGTATCCCATTTCCGTATCCCGTTCCTGTATCCCGTTCCTGTATCCCGTTCCTGTATCCCGTTTCTGTATCCCGTTCCCGTATCCCGTTGCCGTATCCTGTTCCCGTATCCCGTTCCCGTATCCCGTTCCCGTTTCCCGTATCCCGTTCCCGTATCCCATTCCCGTAGCCCGTTCCCGTATCCCGTTCCCGTATCCCGTTCCCGTATCCCGTTCCCGTATCCCGTTCCCGTATCCCGTTCCCGTATCCCGTTCCCGTATCCCGTTCCCGTATCCCGTTCCCGTATCCCGTTCCCGTATCCCGTTCCCGTAACATGTTTCCGTTTCTGTATCCCGTGCCCGTATCCCGTATACTGTTCCCGTATCCTGTTCTCGCATCCAGTTCCCATACCCCGTTTCCGTATCCCGTTCCCGTATCCCGTTCCCGTATCCCGTATCCCGTTCCCGTATCCCGTTCCCGTATCCCGTTCCTGTATCCCGTTCCCGTATCCCGTTCCCGTATCCCGTTCCCGTATCCCGTTCCCGTATCCCGTTCCCGTATCCCGTTCCTGTATCCCGTTCCTGTATCCCGTATCCCGTATCCCGTTCCCGTATCCCGTTGGAGTATCCCGTATCTCGTTTCCCGTTTCCGTATCTCGTATCCCCTTCACGTATCCGATCCCATATCCTTTATCCCGCTCCCGTATCCAGTTTCCGAAACCCCTTCCGGTTTCCCGTTCCGTATCCAGTTCCCGTATATCGCGTATATCCCGACATCTTATATCCCGTTCCCGTATCCCGTTTCCGTATTCTGATCCCGTATCCGGTATACCGTTCGCGTATCCGGTATACCGTTCGCGTATCCGGGATACTTTAATCAGATCCCGTATCCAGTTACCGTATCCCGTTCCCGTATCCCGCTCCCGTATTTCATTCCCGTATCTCGTACACCGTTCCGATATCTCCTTACCATATCTAGTTCCCGTATCTCATATTCGTGTCCTGTTCCCGTATCTAGTTCCAGCATCCCTTTCTCGTACCCAGTTTCCGTATCTTGTTGCCGTATTTCGTTCCATATCTTATTACCGTATCTCGTTGCCGCATCGCAGTCTCTGCCAAAACATTCTAGCGGTTTAAATGCCTGAAATCTGTCAACCGGCTTCCACAAAATCTCTTCGCGAAGGAGGTGCGACGTCAGCTAGTCATGCGCTCATGGATGAATTTGACTGAAGCAGTGTCAGCCTTGGGCAAAATTAAACGATCGCAGTGTGTGGTAGTATTACATAATATACACGCATTATAAATGACTCACGATAATATCTGTACCTACCACGAGCGAGCCGGGCGTTACGTTATTGCGGGCGGCAGCTATCGCCGGGGGCAGACTACGCAAGCCAACGAGCCCGACGTTACGTTATTGCGTGAGGGAGCTATCGCCGGCCGCCGGCCGGCGCCCGACTGGCGCATAGCTTCGGTAATCGTTTACGTTTGACTTCTGCATAAGTTACCTATGAGCGATTAGCAAAATATTTTGGGTGGATATAGGTCAGCAAGAACGGCGCTACCCGTCTGTGTAAATTTTCCGGTGAAGTTTGTCCTTATTTTGGGTGTTACGGCGGTGTGAAGCATTAAATGGTCCAAAAATATTGCATTTCAACTTGAACGCCAAAATATTAGTCTCACAGCTTTGAGTAACAAATCTAATTTGAAGAGGGTCACTGCGCCTGCAAATTGGTGCCCGGATCAGCGTTCTACGTTGAACAGTTTCCGAGCACCAATTTAAATCCTGAATAGGCCAATTTTATAATTAAAGCGGTCCCAACTTTGCACGTGGCACGCGCATTGTTCTCAACAACATTTTATACGCCAGGCCAATCGATTATCTATCACATAGTGTTGCTCGCGTACCGCTGCGACTCTTGGTTGCCGAGCAAGTGACCGGGGAACCGCGAGGAACTTGCCCGTTTTTCGCGATTTCCGAATGTCGCGTTCCCCATGTTAAACGAATGGCGCACGCGCGCACACGCTGACACCGCACCTTTAGTCTTATTAAGCTGAAAATTTAATACGACCTGTTGAATCACGGAACCCAAAATTCCTCAAAAAATAACTCTCATAACTCATGAGACGACTGCACAGGAACCGATTTAGGGCGTCACTCCGGCGGCGGCGGCGGCGGCGGCGGCGGCGGGTCATCTTTTAGGATTTATAATATAGAGACTAGATGGCCTTTATTGCGCGATGCACAATTTATATAGCCAGCTTATTTATATATGCTAGCAGTTTCCAGTGTCTCGTATTCCGTATTCAGTATTCCGTATGCATTATTCCGTATTCATTATTCCGTATTCATTATTCCGTATTAATTATTCCGTATTCCGTATTCCGCATTCCGTATTCCGTATTCCGTATCTCGTATCTCGTATCTCGTATCTCGTATCTCGTATCTCGTATCTCGTATCTCGTATCTCGTATCTCGTATCTCGTATCTCGTATCTCGTATTCCGTATTCCGTATTCCGTATTCTGTATTACGTATTACGTATTACGTATTACGTATCTCGTTCCCGTATCCCGTATCTCGTTCCCGTATCTCGTTCCCGTATCTCGTTCCCGTATTCCGTTGCCGTATCCCGTTCCCGTATCCCGTTCCCGTATCCCGTTCCCGTATCCCGTTCCCATATCCCGTTCCCGTATCCCGTATCCCGTTCCCGTATCCCGTTCCCGTATCCCGTTGCCGTATCCCGTTGCCGTATCCCGTTGCCGTATCCCGTTCCCGTATCCCGTTCCCGTATCCCGTTCCCGTATCCCGTTCCCGTATCCCGTTCCCGTATCCCGTTCCCGTATCCCGTTCCCGTATCCCGTTCCCGTATCTCGTTCCCGTATCCCGTTCCCGTATCCCGTTCCCGTATCCCGTTCCCGTATACCGTTGCCGTATCCCGTTTCCCCGTTCCTGTATCACGTTCCTGTATCCCGTTCCCGTATCTCGTTCCCGTATCCCGTTCTCGTATCCCATATCCCGTATCCCGTATCCCGTATCCCGTTTCCGTATCCTGTAACCGTATCCCGTTCCCGTATCCCGTTCCGGTATCCCGTTCCTGCATCCCGTTCCAGAATTCCGTTCCCGTATCCCGCTCGCGTATCCCGTTCCGGTATTTCCTTCCCGTATCCCGTTCCCGCAACCCGTTCCCGTATCCCGTTCCCGTATCCCGTTCCCGTATCCTGTTCCCGTATCCTGTTCCCGTATCATGTTGCCGTATCCTGTTCCCGTATCCCGTTCCGTATCCCGTACCTGTATCTCGTTCCAGTATCTCGTTCCCGTATCCCGTACCTGTATCTCGTTCCCGTATCTCGTTCCCGTATCCCGTATCCCGTTCCCGTATCCCGTTCAGGTATCCTGTTCCGGTATCCTGTTTTGGTATCCTGTTCCGGTATCCTGTTCCGGTATCCTGTTCCGGTATCCTGTTCCGGTATCCTGTTCCGGTATCCTGTTCCGGTATCCTGTTCCGATATCCTGTTCCGGTATCCTGCTCCGATCCCGTTCCTGTATGCCGTTTCAGTATCCCATTCCTGTATCCCGTATCCCGTTCCGGTATTCTGTTCCGGTATCCTGTTCCGGTATCCTGTTCCGGTATCCTGTTCCGGTATCCTCTTCCGGTATCCTGTTCCGGTGTCCTGTTCCGGTATACTGTTCCGGTATCCCGTTCCGGTATCCCGTTTCCGTATCACGTTCCCGTATCCCGTATCCCGTATCCCGTGTCCCGTTCTTGTATCCTGTTTTCGTATCCCGTTCCCGTATCCCGTACCCGTACCCCATTCTCGTATCCCGTTCCTGTATCCCGTTCCCGTGTCCCGTTCACGTATCCCGTTTCCGTATCCCATTCTCGTATCCCGTTCCCGTATCCCCTTCCCGTATCCCAATCTCGTATCCCGTTCCCGTATCCCGTTCCCGTATCCCGTTCCCGTATCCCGTTCCCGTATCCCGTTCCCGTATCCCGTTCCCGTATCCCGTTCCCGTATCCCCTTCCCGCATCCCGTCCCCGTATCCCGTTCCCGTATCCCGTATTCCGTTCTCATCCCGTTCCCGTTCCCGTATCCCGTTCCCGTATCCCGTTTCCGTATCCCGTTTCCGTATCCTGTTACCCTATCCCGTTCCCGAATTCCGTTCTCGTATCCCGTTCCCGTATCCCGTTCCCGTATAACGTGCCCTATCCCGTATCCCGTTCCCGTATCCAGTATCCCGTTCCCGTATCCCGTTCCCGTATCCCGTTCCCGTATCCCGTTCCCGTATCCCGTTCCCGTATCCCGTTCCCGTATCCCGTTCCCGTATCCTGTTCCGCTATCTCGTTCTCGTATCCCGTTCCCGTATCCCGTTCCAGTATCCCGTTCCAGTATCCCGTTCCCGTATCCGGTATCCCGTATCCCGTTCCTGTATACCGTATCCCGTATCCCGTGTCCCGCTCCCTCTCCAGTTTCCGTTCCCGTTCACGTTCCCATATCCCGTTTCCGTATCTCGTTTCCGCATCCCGTTCCCGTATCACGTTACCGTATCCCGTTCCCGTATCCCGTATCCCGTTCCCGTACCCCGTATCTCGTTTCCCGTTTCCGTATCTCGTATCCCATTCACGTATCTGATCCTGTATCCTTTATCCCGCTCCCGTATCCAGTTTCCGAATCCGCTTCCTGTTTCCCGTTCCCGTATCCCGTTCCGTATCCAGTTCCCGTATATTGTATCCCGTGCTCGTATCCCGTTCCCGTATCCTGTTCCCGTATCCCGTTCCCGTATCCCGTTCCCGTATCCCGTTCCCGTATCCCGTTCCCGTATCCCGTTCCCGCATCCCGTTCCCGTATCCCGTTCCCGTATCCCGTTCCAGTATCCCGTTCCCGTATCCCGTTCCCGTATCCCATTCCCGTATCCCGTTCCCGTATCCCGTTCCCGTATCCCGTTCCCGTATCCCGTTCCCGTATCCCGTTCCCGTATCCCGTTCCCGTATCCCGTTCCCGTATCCCTTCCCTATCTCGTTCCCTATCCCGTATCCCGTTCCCGTATCCCATTCCCGTATCCGGTATCCCGTATCCCGTTCTTGTTTCTGTATCTCGTTCACGTATCCCGTTCCCGTATCCCGTTCCCGTATCCCGTTCCCGTATCCCTTCCCTATCTCGTTCCCTATCCCGTATCCCGTTCCCGTATCCCATTCCCGTATCCGGTATCCCGTATCCCGTTCTTGTTTCTGTATCTCGTTCACGTATCCCGTTCTCATATCCCGTTCCCATATCCCGTTCCCGTATCCCGTTCCCGTATCCCGTTCCCGTATCCCGTATCCCGTATCCCGTTCCCGTATCCCGTTCCCGTATCCCGTTCCCGTATCCCGTTCCCGTATCCCATTCCGATATCCCGTTCCCGTATCCCCTTCCCGTATCCCGTTCCCGTATCCCGTTCTCGTATCCCGTTCCCGTATCCCGTTCCCGTATCCCGTTCCCGTATCCCGTTCCCGTATCCCGTTCCCGTATCCTGTTCCCATATCCAGTTCCCATATCCCGTTCCCGTATCTCGTATCCCGTTCCCGTATCTCGTTCCCGTATCCTGTTAACGTATCCCGATCCCGTATCCCGTTCTCTGATCCCGCTCCCGTTTTCCCGCTCCCGTATCCCGATCCCGTATCCCGCTCCCGTATATCGCTCCCGTATCCCGTTCCCTTATCCCGCTCCCGTATCCTGATCCCGTATCCCGATCTCGTATCCCACTCCCGTATCCCGCTCCCGTATCCCGCTCCCGTAACCCGCTCCCGTATCTCATTCCCGTATCTCGTACACCGTTCCGATATCTCCTTACCATATCTAGTTAACGTATCTCATTCCCGTATCCTGTTCCCGTATCTCGTTCCAGCATCACTTTGTCGTACCCAGTTTCCGTATCTTGTTGCCGCATTTCGCTCCCATATCTTCTTACCGTATCTCGTTCCCGTGTCGCAGTCTCTGCCAAAACATTTTAGCGGTGTACATGCCTGAAATATGTCAACCGGCTTCAACAAAATCTCCCCGGGAGGGAGGTGCGACGTCTGCTAGTCATGCGCTCATTGATGAATTCGACTGCGGCAGTGTCAGTCGTGGGCAAACTTATACGATGCTATTTTATTCGACGCAATTATTTCCCAATGTTATCGTTGGTAATCGTTTACGTTTGACTTCAGCATAAGTTACCTATGAGCGATTTACATAATATTTTGGGTGGATATAGGTCAGCAAGAACGGCGCTATCCGTCTGTGTAAATTTGCCGGACAAGTTTGTCCTCCTTTTGGGGGTTACGGCGGTGTGAAGGATTAAATTGTCCAAAAATAGTGCATTTCAAATCCCACTCCAAAATATTAGTCGCACAGCTTTGAGTAACGCATATAATTTGAAGATGGTCGCTGCGCCTGCAAATTGGTGCCCGGTTCAGCCTTTTACGTCGAACGGTTTCCGAGCACCAATTTAAATCCTGAATATGCCAATTTTATCATGAAAGTGGTCACAACTTTGCACGTGGCACGCGCATCGCCCTGGACGACATCCTATACGCAAGGCCAATCGATTATCTATCACATAGTGTTGCTCGCATATCGCTGCGAATCTCGGTTGCCGAGCAAGCGGCCGGGGAACCGGGCGAAACTTGCCCATTTTTCGCGATTTTACAATGTCGCGTTTCCCATGTTAAACGAATGGCGCACGCGCGCACGTGCCGACACCGCACCGTCGGTCGGATCGACACCAAAACTTGATACGATCTGTTGAATCACGGGACCCAAAAGTCCTGAAAAAAATATCCTGGTAACTCATCAGACAGCTGCACAAGAAACGATTTAGGGCGTCACTCCGGCGGCGGCGGCGGCGGCGGCGGCGGCGGGTCATCTTTTAGGATTTATAATATAGAGACTAGATGGCCTTTATTGCGCGATGCGCAATTTATATAGCCAGCTTATGTATATATGCTAGCCGTTTCTAGTGTCCCGTATTCCGTATTCTGTATTCATTATTCCGTATTCCGTATTCCGTATCTCGTATTCCGTATTCCGTATACCAAATTCCGTATTACGTATCCAGTTCCCGTTCCCGTATCCCGTTCCCGTATCCCGTTCCCGTATCCCGTTCCCGTATCCCGTTCCCGTAGCCCGTTCCCGTATCCCGTTCCCGTATCCCGTTCCCGTATCCCGTTCCCGTATTCCGTTCCCGTATCCCGTTCCCGTATCCCGTTCCCGTATCCCGTTCCCGTATCCCGTTCCCGTATCCCGTTCCCGTATCCCGTTCCCGTATCCCGTTCCCGTATCCCGTTCCCGTATCCCGTTCCCGTATCCCGTTCCCGTATCCCGTTCCCGTATCCCGTTCCCGTATCCAGTTCCCGTATCCCGTTCCCGTATCCCGTTCCCGTATCCCGTTCCCGTATCCCGTGTCCGTATCCCGTTCCCTGTTCCCGTATCCAGTTCCCGTATCCCGTTCCGGTATCCCGTTCCGCTATCCCGTTCCGGTATCCCATTCATGTATCCCGTATACCGTTACCGAATCCCTTAATCAGCTCCCGTATCCAGATTCCGTATCCCGTTGCCGCATCCTGTTCCCTGTTCCCGTATCCTGTTCCCGTATCCCGTATCCCGTATCCCGTATCCTGTATCACATTCCCGTATGCCGTTTGCGTATTCCGTATCCCGTTCCCGTATCACGTTCCCGTATCCCGTTCCTGTATCCCGTTCCCGTATCCCGTTCCCTTATCCCGTTCCCTTATCCTGTAACTGTATCCCGTTCCCGTATCCCGTTCCCGTTTCCCGTTCCTGTTTCCCGTTCCCGTATCCCGTTCCTGTATCCCGTTCCCGTATCCCGTTCCCGTATCCCGTATTATGTATCCCATTCCCGTATGCCGTTTCCGTATCCCGTTCCCGTATCCCGTTCCCGTATCCCGTTCTCGTATCCCTTTCCCGTATCCCGTTCCCGTATCCAGTTCTCGTGCCCCGTATCCCGTTCCCGTATCCCTTTCCCGTATCCCGTTCACGTATCCCGTACCCCGTTCCCGTATCCCGTTTCCGTATCCCGTTTCCGTATCCCGTTCCCGTATCCCGTTCCCGTATCCCGTTCCCGTATCCCGTTCCCGTATCCCGTTCCCGTATCCCGTTCCCGTATCCCGTTCCCGTATCCCGTTCCCGTATCCCATTCCCGTATCCCGTTCCCGTATCCCGTATGCCGTTCCCGTATCCCGTTCCCGTATCCCGTTCCCGTATCAAGTTCCCGTATCCCGTTCCCTATCCCGTTCCCGTATCCCGTTCCCGTATCCAGTTCCCGTATCCCGTTCCCGTATCCCGTTCCCGTATCCCGCTCCCGTATCCCGTTCCCGTATCCCGTTCCCGTGTCCCGTTTCCGTATGTATCCCGTTACCCTATCCCATTCCCGTATCCCGTTCCCGTATCCCGTTCTCGTATCCCGTTCTCGTATCACGTTCCCGTTTTCCGTTCCCGTATTCCGTTCCCGTATTCCGTTCCCGTATTCCGTTCCCGTATTCCGTTCCCGTATTCCGTTCCCGTATTCCGTTCCCGTATTCCGTTCCCGTATTCCGTTCCCGTATTCCGTTCCCGTATTCCGTTTCCGTATCCCGTTCCCGTATCCCATATCATGTTCCCGTATCCCATTATCGTATCCCATTCCCGTATCCCATTCCCCTATCCAATTCCCGTATCCCATTCCCGTATCCCATTCCCGTATCCCATTACCGTATCTCATTCACGTATCCCATTCCCGTATACCATTCCCGTATCCCATTCCCGTATCCCATTCCCGTATCCCATTCCCGTATCCCATTCCCGTATCCCATTCCCGTATCCCATTCCCGTATCCCATTCCCGTATCCCATTCCCGTATCCCATTCCCGTATCCAATTCCCGTATCCCATTCCCGTATCCCATTCCCGTATCCCGTTGCGGTATCCCGTTCCAGTATCCCGTATCGCGTTCCCACTCCAGTCCCCGTTCCCGTATCCCGTTTCCGTATCTTGTTTCCGTATCCCATTCCCGTATCACGTTCCCGTATCACGTTCCTGTATGCCGCTCCCGTATCGCGTTCCTGTATCCCGTTCCCGTATCTCGTTCCCGTATCCCGTTCCAGTATCCCGTTCCCGTACCCCGTTCCCGTATCCCGTTCCCGTATCCCGTATCCCGTTCCCGTATCCCGTTCCCGTATTCCGTTCCCGTATCCCATATCCTGTTCCCGTATCCCATTCCCGTATCCTATTCCCGTATCCCATTCCCGTATCCCGTTGCGGTATCCCGTTCCAATATCCCGTATCGCGCTCCCACTCCAGTCCTCGTTTCCGTATCCCGTTGCCGTATCTTGTTTCTGTATTCCATTCCCGTATCACGTTCCCGTATCACGTTCCTGTATCCCGTTCCCGTATCCCGTTCCCGTATCCCGTTCCCGTATCCCGTTCCCGTATCCCGCTCCCGTATCCCGCTCCCGTATCTTATTCCCGTATCTAGTACACCGTTCCGATATCTCCTTACCATATCTAGTTACCGCATCTTATTCCCGTATCCTGTTCCCGTATCTCGTTCCAGCATCCCTTTCTCGTACCCAGTTTCCGTATCTTGTTGCCGTATTTCGTTCCCATATCTTCTTACCGTATCTCGTTCCCGTGTCTGCTAGTCATGCGCTTATTGATGAATTTGACTGCGGCAGTGTCAGTGTTGGGAAAACTTAACCAATTATATTTTATTCGACGCAATTATTTCGCAATGTTAGCGTCGGTAATCGTTTACGTTTGACTTCAGCATAAGTTACCTATGAGCGATTTACATAATATTTTGGGTGGATATAGATCAGCAAGAACGGCGCTATCCGTCTGTGTAAATTTGCCGGGCAAGTTTGTCCTCGTTTTGGGTGTTACGGCGGTGTGAAGCATTAATTGGTCCGAAAATATTGCATTTCAACTTCAACTCCAAAATATTAGTCACACAGCTTTGAGTAATACATATAATTTGAAGACGGTCGCTGCGCCTGCAAAATGGTGCCCGGTTCAACCTTCTACGTGGAACGGTTTCCGAGCACCAATTTAAATCCTAAATATGCCAATTTTTTCATGAAAGTGGTCACCTACCCAGTTTCATGAAATGGTGCCCGGTAAACGGGCACCATTTCCTGTATTCCGTATCGTTTAAGTTTGCCCATAGAAGGGCCTGTATTGCTCTACAGGATTCCGCTTCTGTAATAAGCTCTAGAGGGCCTGTATTGCGCGATGCGCAATTAATATAGCCTTCAATTGATATAGCCATCTAATATCCCGTTCCCCTATCCCGTATGCCGTTCCTGTATCCCGTTCTGGTATCCCGTAACCCGCATCCCGGATCCCACACCCCACATCCCGTATCCCGTTTTCTGTATCCCGTATCCCGTATCCCGTACCCCGTTGCCATATTCCTTGCCCGTATGCTGCTCCCGTATCCCGTTCCCGTATCCCGTCTCACATTCCCGTATCCCGTTCCAGTATCCCGTTCCCATATCCTGTTTTCGTATCCCGTTCCCGTATCCCGTTCCCGTATCCCGTTCCTGTATACCGTACCCCGTTCCTGTTCTCGTATCCAGTTCCCGTATCCCGTGCATGTATCCCGTTCCCATATCCCGTTCCCGTATCCTGTTCCCGTATCCTGTTCCCGTATCCTGTTCCCGTATCCTGTTCCCGTATCCTGTTCCCGTATCCTGTTCCCGTATCCTGTTCCCGTATCCTGTTCCCGTATCCTGTTCTCGTATCATGTTCCCGTATCCTGTTCCCGTATCCCATAACCCGTTCCCGTACCTGTAGACCTCTGTCACTGCGATGTCAACTCTCGTACAACCATGAAGCGCGCGCTCAACTCGACAGTTTTCTCACTTATCAATTGCACGGCCAAAGAACAACCATGGTAAGCGCTGCTCTGGATAGCGCGCATCGAAGCTGTACAACTCTGTAGCGATGCGCAACGGATTGAGTGAGATGACTGTGTATAGTTGTAAGTCCCGTGCTCGTAAGCTTGTGCAGCGAATGTAAGTATAGTTAGGCTGTATCATCATATGACTGACATGTGAACTTTGTATGACAATGGTTCAATAATAACCTCAATCGTGTGGATGAACCTGCTGAAGTGCAATACAAAATACAAAATACAATACCTGTTCCCATATCCTGTTCCAGTATCCTGTTCCCGTTCCCGTACCCCGTGCCCGTATCCCGTACCCGTACCCGTTCCCGTATCCCGTATCCCGTATCCCGTATCCCGTATCCCGTATCCCGTTCCCGTATCCCATATCCCGTTCCCGTATCCCGTTCCCGTATCCCTTTCCCGTATCCCGTTACCGTATCCTGTTCCCGTATCCCGTTCCCGTATCCCGTTCCCGTATCCCGTTCCCGTCTCCAGTTCCCATATCCCGTTCCCGCATCCCGTTCCCGTATCCCGTTCCCGTATCCCATATCCCGTTCCCGTTTCCCGTTCCCGTATCCCGTTCCCGTATGTTTTTCCGGTATCCCTTTCCCGTATCCCGTTCCCGTATCCCGTTCCCGTATCCCGTTCCCGTATCCCGTTCCCGTATCACGTTCCCGTATCACGTTCCCTTATCTTGTTCCCGTATCCCGTATCCCGTATCCTGTTCCCGTATCCCGTTCCCGTATCCCGTTCCCGTATCACGTTCCCGTATCACGTTCCCTTATCTTGTTCCCGTATCCCGTATCCCGTATCCTGTTCCCGTATCCCGTTCCCGTATCCCGTTCCCGTATCCCGTTCCCGTATCAGGTTCCCGTATCCCGTTCCCGTATCCTGTTCCCGTATCCCGTTCCCGTATCCCATTCCCGTATCCCGTTCCCGTATCCCGTTCCCGTATCCCGTTCCCGTATCCCGTTCCCGTATCCAGTTCCCGTATCCCGTATACATTAATTAGCTTCCGTACGCAGTTTCCGTATCCCGTTCCCGTATCGCGTTCCCATATCCCGTATCCCGTTCCCGTATGCCGTTCCCGTATCCCGTATCCCGTTCCCGTATCCCGTTCCCGTATCCCGTTCCCGTATCCCGTTCCCGTATCCCGTTCCCGTATCCCGTTCCCGTATCCCGTTCCCGTATCCCGTTCCCGTATCCCGTTCCTGTATCCCGTTCCTGTATCCCGTATCCCGTATCCCGTTCCCGTATCCCGTTGGAGTATCCCGTATCTCGTTTCCCGTTTCCGTATCTCGTATCCCCTTCACGTATCCGATCCCATATCCTTTATCCCGCTCCCGTATCCAGTTTCCGAAACCCCTTCCGGTTTCCCGTTCCGTATCCAGTTCCCGTATATCGCGTATATCCCGACATCTTATATCCCGTTCCCGTATCCCGTTTCCGTATTCTGATCCCGTATCCGGTATACCGTTCGCGTATCCGGGAAACTTTAATCAGATCCCGTATCCAGTTACCGTATCCCGTTCCCGTATCCCGCTCCCGTATTTCATTCCCGTATCTCGTACACCGTTCCGATATCTCCTTACCATATCTAGTTCCCGTATCTCATATTCGTGTCCTGTTCCCGTATCTAGTTCCAGCATCCCTTTCTCGTACCCAGTTTCCGTATCTTGTTGCCGTATTTCGTTCCATATCTTATTACCGTATCTCGTTGCCGCATCGCAGTCTCTGCCAAAACATTCTAGCGGTTTAAATGCCTGAAATCTGTCAACCGGCTTCCACAAAATCTCTTCGCGAAGGAGGTGCGACGTCAGCTAGTCATGCGCTCATGGATGAATTTGACTGAAGCAGTGTCAGCCTTGGGCAAAATTAAACGATCGCAGTATGTGGTAGTATTACATAATATACACGCATTATAAATGACTCACGATAATATCTGTACCTACCACGAGCGAGCCGGGCGTTACGTTATTGCGGGCGGCAGCTATCGCCGGGGGCAGACTACGCAAGCCAACGAGCCCGACGTTACGTTATTGCGTGAGGGAGCTATCGCCGGCCGCCGGCCGGCGCCCGACTGGCGCATAGCTTCGGTAATCGTTTACGTTTGACTTCTGCATAAGTTACCTATGAGCGATTAGCAAAATATTTTGGGTGGATATAGGTCAGCAAGAACGGCGCTACCCGTCTGTGTAAATTTTCCGGTGAAGTTTGTCCTTATTTTGGGTGTTACGGCGGTGTGAAGCATTAAATGGTCCAAAAATATTGCATTTCAACTTGAACGCCAAAATATTAGTCTCACAGCTTTGAGTAACAAATCTAATTTGAAGAGGGTCACTGCGCCTGCAAATTGGTGCCCGGATCAGCGTTCTACGTTGAACAGTTTCCGAGCACCAATTTAAATCCTGAATAGGCCAATTTTATAATTAAAGCGGTCCCAACTTTGCACGTGGCACGCGCATTGTTCTCAATAACATTTTATACGCCAGGCCAATCGATTATCTATCACATAGTGTTGCTCGCGTACCGCTGCGACTCTTGGTTGCCGAGCAAGTGACCGGGGAACCGCGAGGAACTTGCCCGTTTTTCGCGATTTCCGAATGTCGCGTTCCCCATGTTAAACGAATGGCGCACGCGCGCACACGCTGACACCGCACCTTTAGTCTTATTAAGCTGAAAATTTAATACGACCTGTTGAATCACGGAACCCAAAATTCCTCAAAAAATAACTCTCATAACTCATGAGACGACTGCACAGGAACCGATTTAGGGCGTCACTCCGGCGGCGGCGGCGGCGGCGGCGGCGGCGGGTCATCTTTTAGGATTTATAATATAGAGACTAGATGGCCTTTATTGCGCGATGCACAATTTATATAGCCAGCTTATTTATATATGCTAGCAGTTTCCAGTGTCTCGTATTCCGTATTCAGTATTCCGTATGCATTATTCCGTATTCATTATTCCGTATTCATTATTCCGTATTAATTATTCCGTATTCCGTATTCCGCATTCCGTATTCCGTATTCCGTATCTCGTATCTCGTATCTCGTATCTCGTATCTCGTATCTCGTATCTCGTATCTCGTATCTCGTATCTCGTATCTCGTATCTCGTATCTCGTATTCCGTATTCCGTATTCCGTATTCTGTATTACGTATTACGTATTACGTATTACGTATCTCGTTCCCGTATCCCGTATCTCGTTCCCGTATCTCGTTCCCGTATCTCGTTCCCGTATTCCGTTGCCGTATCCCGTTCCCGTATCCCGTTCCCGTATCCCGTTCCCGTATCCCGTTCCCATATCCCTTTCCCGTATCCCGTATCCCGTTCCCGTATCCCGTTCCCGTATCCCGTTGCCGTATCCCGTTGCCGTATCCCGTTGCCGTATCCCGTTCCCGTATCCCGTTCCCGTATCCCGTTCCCGTATCCCGTTCCCGTATCCCGTTCCCGTATCCCGTTCCCGTATCCCGTTCCCGTATCCCGTTCCCGTATCCCGTTCCCGTATCTCGTTCCCGTATCCCGTTCCCGTATCCCGTTCCCGTATCCCGTTCCCGTATACCGTTGCCGTATCCCGTTTCCCCGTTCCTGTATCACGTTCCTGTATCCCGTTCCCGTATCTCGTTCCCGTATCCCGTTCTCGTATCCCATATCCCGTATCCCGTATCCCGTATCCCGTTTCCGTATCCTGTAACCGTATCCCGTTCCCGTATCCCGTTCCGGTATCCCGTTCCTGCATCCCGTTCCAGAATTCCGTTCCCGTATCCCGCTCGCGTATCCCGTTCCGGTATTTCCTTCCCGTATCCCGTTCCCGCAACCCGTTCCCGTATCCCGTTCCCGTATCCCGTTCCCGTATCCTGTTCCCGTATCCTGTTCCCGTATCCTGTTGCCGTATCCTGTTCCCGTATCCCGTTCCGTATCCCGTACCTGTATCTCGTTCCAGTATCTCGTTCCCGTATCCCGTACCTGTATCTCGTTCCCGTATCTCGTTCCCGTATCCCGTATCCCGTTCCCGTATCCCGTTCAGGTATCCTGTTCCGGTATCCTGTTTTGGTATCCTGTTCCGGTATCCTGTTCCGGCATCCTGTTCCGGTATCCTGTTCCGGTATCCTGTTCCGGTATCCTGTTCCGGTATCCTGTTCCGATATCCTGTTCCGGTATCCTGCTCCGATCCCGTTCCTGTATGCCGTTTCAGTATCCCATTCCTGTATCCCGTATCCCGTTCCGGTATTCTGTTCCGGTATCCTGTTCCGGTATCCTGTTCCGGTATCCTGTTCCGGTATCCTCTTCCGGTATCCTGTTCCGGTGTCCTGTTCCGGTATACTGTTCCGGTATCCCGTTCCGGTATCCCGTTTCCGTATCACGTTCCCGTATCCCGTATCCCGTATCCCGTGTCCCGTTCTTGTATCCTGTTTTCGTATCCCGTTCCCGTATCCCGTACCCGTACCCCATTCTCGTATCCCGTTCCTGTATCCCGTTCCCGTGTCCCGTTCACGTATCCCGTTTCCGTATCCCATTCTCGTATCCCGTTCCCGTATCCCCTTCCCGTATCCCAATCTCGTATCCCGTTCCCGTATCCCGTTCCCGTATCCCGTTCCCGTATCCCGTTCCCGTATCCCGTTCCCGTATCCCGTTCCCGTATCCCGTTCCCGTATCCCGTTCCCGTATCCCGTTCCCGTATCCCCTTCCCGCATCCCGTCCCCGTATCCCGTTCCCGTATCCCGTATTCCGTTCTCATCCCGTTCCCGTTCCCGTATCCCGTTCCCGTATCCCGTTTCCGTATCCCGTTTCCGTATCCTGTTACCCTATCCCGTTCCCGAATTCCGTTCTCGTATCCCGTTCCCGTATCCCGTTCCCGTATAACGTGCCCTATCCCGTATCCCGTTCCCGTATCCAGTATCCCGTTCCCGTATCCCGTTCCCGTATCCCGTTCCCGTATCCCGTTCCCGTATCCCGTTCCCGTATCCCGTTCCCGTATCCCGTTCCCGTATCCTGTTCCGCTATCTCGTTCTCGTATCCCGTTCCCGTATCCCGTTCCAGTATCCCGTTCCAGTATCCCGTTCCCGTATCCGGTATCCCGTATCCCGTTCCTGTATACCGTATCCCGTATCCCGTGTCCCGCTCCCTCTCCAGTTTCCGTTCCCGTTCACGTTCCCATATCCCGTTTCCGTATCTCGTTTCCGCATCCCGTTCCCGTATCACGTTACCGTATCCCGTTCCCGTATCCCGTATCCCGTTCCCGTACCCCGTATCTCGTTTCCCGTTTCCGTATCTCGTATCCCATTCACGTATCTGATCCTGTATCCTTTATCCCGCTCCCGTATCCAG
Organism: Chirona hameri; assembly: GCA_036785665.1. Classification (NCBI taxonomy): domain Eukaryota; kingdom Metazoa; phylum Arthropoda; class Thecostraca; order Balanomorpha; family Balanidae; genus Chirona; species Chirona hameri. The sequence continues at coordinate 88,406 of JAXIVJ010002126.1, read as the reverse complement.
TTTCCGAATCCGCTTCCTGTTTCCCGTTCCCGTATCCCGTTCCGTATCCAGTTCCCGTATATTGTATCCCGTGCTCGTATCCCGTTCCCGTATCCTGTTCCCGTATCCCGTTCCCGTATCCCGTTCCCGTATCCCGTTCCCGTATCCCGTTCCCGTATCCCGTTCCCGTATCCCGTTCCCGTATCCCGTTCCCGTATCCCGTTCCCGTATCCCGTTCCAGTATCCCGTTCCCGTATCCCGTTCCCGTATCCCATTCCCGTATCCCGTTCCCGTATCCCGTTCCCGTATCCCGTTCCCGTATCCCGTTCCCGTATCCCGTTCCCGTATCCCGTTCCCGTATCCCGTTCCCGTATCCCTTCCCTATCTCGTTCCCTATCCCGTATCCCGTTCCCGTATCCCATTCCCGTATCCGGTATCCCGTATCCCGTTCTTGTTTCTGTATCTCGTTCACGTATCCCGTTCCCGTATCCCGTTCCCGTATCCCGTTCCCGTATCCCTTCCCTATCTCGTTCCCTATCCCGTATCCCGTTCCCGTATCCCATTCCCGTATCCGGTATCCCGTATCCCGTTCTTGTTTCTGTATCTCGTTCACGTATCCCGTTCTCATATCCCGTTCCCATATCCCGTTCCCGTATCCCGTTCCCGTATCCCGTTCCCGTATCCCGTATCCCGTATCCCGTTCCCGTATCCCGTTCCCGTATCCCGTTCCCGTATCCCGTTCCCGTATCCCATTCCGATATCCCGTTCCCGTATCCCCTTCCCGTATCCCGTTCCCGTATCCCGTTCTCGTATCCCGTTCCCGTATCCCGTTCCCGTATCCCGTTCCCGTATCCCGTTCCCGTATCCCGTTCCCGTATCCTGTTCCCATATCCAGTTCCCATATCCCGTTCCCGTATCTCGTATCCCGTTCCCGTATCTCGTTCCCGTATCCTGTTAACGTATCCCGATCCCGTATCCCGTTCTCTGATCCCGCTCCCGTTTTCCCGCTCCCGTATCCCGATCCCGTATCCCGCTCCCGTATATCGCTCCCGTATCCCGTTCCCTTATCCCGCTCCCGTATCCTGATCCCGTATCCCGATCTCGTATCCCACTCCCGTATCCCGCTCCCGTATCCCGCTCCCGTAACCCGCTCCCGTATCTCATTCCCGTATCTCGTACACCGTTCCGATATCTCCTTACCATATCTAGTTAACGTATCTCATTCCCGTATCCTGTTCCCGTATCTCGTTCCAGCATCACTTTGTCGTACCCAGTTTCCGTATCTTGTTGCCGCATTTCGCTCCCATATCTTCTTACCGTATCTCGTTCCCGTGTCGCAGTCTCTGCCAAAACATTTTAGCGGTGTACATGCCTGAAATATGTCAACCGGCTTCAACAAAATCTCCCCGGGAGGGAGGTGCGACGTCTGCTAGTCATGCGCTCATTGATGAATTCGACTGCGGCAGTGTCAGTCGTGGGCAAACTTATACGATGCTATTTTATTCGACGCAATTATTTCCCAATGTTATCGTTGGTAATCGTTTACGTTTGACTTCAGCATAAGTTACCTATGAGCGATTTACATAATATTTTGGGTGGATATAGGTCAGCAAGAACGGCGCTATCCGTCTGTGTAAATTTGCCGGACAAGTTTGTCCTCCTTTTGGGGGTTACGGCGGTGTGAAGGATTAAATTGTCCAAAAATAGTGCATTTCAAATCCCACTCCAAAATATTAGTCGCACAGCTTTGAGTAACGCATATAATTTGAAGATGGTCGCTGCGCCTGCAAATTGGTGCCCGGTTCAGCCTTTTACGTCGAACGGTTTCCGAGCACCAATTTAAATCCTGAATATGCCAATTTTATCATGAAAGTGGTCACAACTTTGCACGTGGCACGCGCATCGCCCTGGACGACATCCTATACGCAAGGCCAATCGATTATCTATCACATAGTGTTGCTCGCATATCGCTGCGAATCTCGGTTGCCGAGCAAGCGGCCGGGGAACCGGGCGAAACTTGCCCATTTTTCGCGATTTTACAATGTCGCGTTTCCCATGTTAAACGAATGGCGCACGCGCGCACGTGCCGACACCGCACCGTCGGTCGGATCGACACCAAAACTTGATACGATCTGTTGAATCACGGGACCCAAAAGTCCTGAAAAAAATATCCTGGTAACTCATCAGACAGCTGCACAAGAAACGATTTAGGGCGTCACTCCGGCGGCGGCGGCGGCGGCGGCGGCGGCGGGTCATCTTTTAGGATTTATAATATAGAGACTAGATGGCCTTTATTGCGCGATGCGCAATTTATATAGCCAGCTTATGTATATATGCTAGCCGTTTCTAGTGTCCCGTATTCCGTATTCTGTATTCATTATTCCGTATTCCGTATTCCGTATCTCGTATTCCGTATTCCGTATACCAAATTCCGTATTACGTATCCAGTTCCCGTTCCCGTATCCCGTTCCCGTATCCCGTTCCCGTATCCCGTTCCCGTATCCCGTTCCCGTAGCCCGTTCCCGTATCCCGTTCCCGTATCCCGTTCCCGTATCCCGTTCCCGTATTCCGTTCCCGTATCCCGTTCCCGTATCCCGTTCCCGTATCCCGTTCCCGTATCCCGTTCCCGTATCCCGTTCCCGTATCCCGTTCCCGTATCCCGTTCCCGTATCCCGTTCCCGTATCCCGTTCCCGTATCCCGTTCCCGTATCCAGTTCCCGTATCCCGTTCCCGTATCCCGTTCCCGTATCCCGTTCCCGTATCCCGTGTCCGTATCCCGTTCCCTGTTCCCGTATCCAGTTCCCGTATCCCGTTCCGGTATCCCGTTCCGCTATCCCGTTCCGGTATCCCATTCATGTATCCCGTATACCGTTACCGAATCCCTTAATCAGCTCCCGTATCCAGATTCCGTATCCCGTTGCCGCATCCTGTTCCCTGTTCCCGTATCCTGTTCCCGTATCCCGTATCCCGTATCCCGTATCCTGTATCACATTCCCGTATGCCGTTTGCGTATTCCGTATCCCGTTCCCGTATCACGTTCCCGTATCCCGTTCCTGTATCCCGTTCCCGTATCCCGTTCCCTTATCCCGTTCCCTTATCCTGTAACTGTATCCCGTTCCCGTATCCCGTTCCCGTTTCCCGTTCCTGTTTCCCGTTCCCGTATCCCGTTCCTGTATCCCGTTCCCGTATCCCGTTCCCGTATCCCGTATTATGTATCCCATTCCCGTATGCCGTTTCCGTATCCCGTTCCCGTATCCCGTTCCCGTATCCCGTTCTCGTATCCCTTTCCCGTATCCCGTTCCCGTATCCAGTTCTCGTGCCCCGTATCCCGTTCCCGTATCCCTTTCCCGTATCCCGTTCACGTATCCCGTACCCCGTTCCCGTATCCCGTTTCCGTATCCCGTTCCCGTATCCCGTTCCCGTATCCCGTTCCCGTATCCCGTTCCCGTATCCCGTTCCCGTATCCCGTTCCCGTATCCCGTTCCCGTATCCCGTTCCCGTATCCCATTCCCGTATCCCGTTCCCGTATCCCGTATGCCGTTCCCGTATCCCGTTCCCGTATCCCGTTCCCGTATCAAGTTCCCGTATCCCGTTCCCTATCCCGTTCCCGTATCCCGTTCCCGTATCCAGTTCCCGTATCCCGTTCCCGTATCCCGTTCCCGTATCCCGCTCCCGTATCCCGTTCCCGTATCCCGTTCCCGTGTCCCGTTTCCGTATGTATCCCGTTACCCTATCCCATTCCCGTATCCCGTTCCCGTATCCCGTTCTCGTATCCCGTTCTCGTATCACGTTCCCGTTTTCCGTTCCCGTATTCCGTTCCCGTATTCCGTTCCCGTATTCCGTTCCCGTATTCCGTTCCCGTATTCCGTTCCCGTATTCCGTTCCCGTATTCCGTTCCCGTATTCCGTTCCCGTATTCCGTTCCCGTATTCCGTTTCCGTATCCCGTTCCCGTATCCCATATCATGTTCCCGTATCCCATTATCGTATCCCATTCCCGTATCCCATTCCCCTATCCAATTCCCGTATCCCATTCCCGTATCCCATTCCCGTATCCCATTACCGTATCTCATTCACGTATCCCATTCCCGTATACCATTCCCGTATCCCATTCCCGTATCCCATTCCCGTATCCCATTCCCGTATCCCATTCCCGTATCCCATTCCCGTATCCCATTCCCGTATCCCATTCCCGTATCCCATTCCCGTATCCCATTCCCGTATCCCATTCCCGTATCCAATTCCCGTATCCCATTCCCGTATCCCATTCCCGTATCCCGTTGCGGTATCCCGTTCCAGTATCCCGTATCGCGTTCCCACTCCAGTCCCCGTTCCCGTATCCCGTTTCCGTATCTTGTTTCCGTATCCCATTCCCGTATCACGTTCCCGTATCACGTTCCTGTATGCCGCTCCCGTATCGCGTTCCTGTATCCCGTTCCCGTATCTCGTTCCCGTATCCCGTTCCAGTATCCCGTTCCCGTACCCCGTTCCCGTATCCCGTTCCCGTATCCCGTATCCCGTTCCCGTATCCCGTTCCCGTATTCCGTTCCCGTATCCCATATCCTGTTCCCGTATCCCATTCCCGTATCCTATTCCCGTATCCCATTCCCGTATCCCGTTGCGGTATCCCGTTCCAATATCCCGTATCGCGCTCCCACTCCAGTCCTCGTTTCCGTATCCCGTTGCCGTATCTTGTTTCTGTATTCCATTCCCGTATCACGTTCCCGTATCACGTTCCTGTATCCCGTTCCCGTATCCCGTTCCCGTATCCCGTTCCCGTATCCCGTTCCCGTATCCCGCTCCCGTATCCCGCTCCCGTATCTTATTCCCGTATCTAGTACACCGTTCCGATATCTCCTTACCATATCTAGTTACCGCATCTTATTCCCGTATCCTGTTCCCGTATCTCGTTCCAGCATCCCTTTCTCGTACCCAGTTTCCGTATCTTGTTGCCGTATTTCGTTCCCATATCTTCTTACCGTATCTCGTTCCCGTGTCTGCTAGTCATGCGCTTATTGATGAATTTGACTGCGGCAGTGTCAGTGTTGGGAAAACTTAACCAATTATATTTTATTCGACGCAATTATTTCGCAATGTTAGCGTCGGTAATCGTTTACGTTTGACTTCAGCATAAGTTACCTATGAGCGATTTACATAATATTTTGGGTGGATATAGATCAGCAAGAACGGCGCTATCCGTCTGTGTAAATTTGCCGGGCAAGTTTGTCCTCGTTTTGGGTGTTACGGCGGTGTGAAGCATTAATTGGTCCGAAAATATTGCATTTCAACTTCAACTCCAAAATATTAGTCACACAGCTTTGAGTAATACATATAATTTGAAGACGGTCGCTGCGCCTGCAAAATGGTGCCCGGTTCAACCTTCTACGTGGAACGGTTTCCGAGCACCAATTTAAATCCTAAATATGCCAATTTTTTCATGAAAGTGGTCACCTACCCAGTTTCATGAAATGGTGCCCGGTAAACGGGCACCATTTCCTGTATTCCGTATCGTTTAAGTTTGCCCATAGAAGGGCCTGTATTGCTCTACAGGATTCCGCTTCTGTAATAAGCTCTAGAGGGCCTGTATTGCGCGATGCGCAATTAATATAGCCTTCAATTGATATAGCCATCTAATATCCCGTTCCCCTATCCCGTATGCCGTTCCTGTATCCCGTTCTGGTATCCCGTAACCCGCATCCCGGATCCCACACCCCACATCCCGTATCCCGTTTTCTGTATCCCGTATCCCGTATCCCGTACCCCGTTGCCATATTCCTTGCCCGTATGCTGCTCCCGTATCCCGTTCCCGTATCCCGTCTCACATTCCCGTATCCCGTTCCAGTATCCCGTTCCCATATCCTGTTTTCGTATCCCGTTCCCGTATCCCGTTCCCGTATCCCGTTCCTGTATACCGTACCCCGTTCCTGTTCTCGTATCCAGTTCCCGTATCCCGTGCATGTATCCCGTTCCCATATCCCGTTCCCGTATCCTGTTCCCGTATCCTGTTCCCGTATCCTGTTCCCGTATCCTGTTCCCGTATCCTGTTCCCGTATCCTGTTCCCGTATCCTGTTCCCGTATCCTGTTCCCGTATCCTGTTCTCGTATCATGTTCCCGTATCCTGTTCCCGTATCCCATAACCCGTTCCCGTACCTGTAGACCTCTGTCACTGCGATGTCAACTCTCGTACAACCATGAAGCGCGCGCTCAACTCGACAGTTTTCTCACTTATCAATTGCACGGCCAAAGAACAACCATGGTAAGCGCTGCTCTGGATAGCGCGCATCGAAGCTGTACAACTCTGTAGCGATGCGCAACGGATTGAGTGAGATGACTGTGTATAGTTGTAAGTCCCGTGCTCGTAAGCTTGTGCAGCGAATGTAAGTATAGTTAGGCTGTATCATCATATGACTGACATGTGAACTTTGTATGACAATGGTTCAATAATAACCTCAATCGTGTGGATGAACCTGCTGAAGTGCAATACAAAATACAAAATACAATACCTGTTCCCATATCCTGTTCCAGTATCCTGTTCCCGTTCCCGTACCCCGTGCCCGTATCCCGTACCCGTACCCGTTCCCGTATCCCGTATCCCGTATCCCGTATCCCGTATCCCGTATCCCGTTCCCGTATCCCATATCCCGTTCCCGTATCCCGTTCCCGTATCCCTTTCCCGTATCCCGTTACCGTATCCTGTTCCCGTATCCCGTTCCCGTATCCCGTTCCCGTATCCCGTTCCCGTCTCCAGTTCCCATATCCCGTTCCCGCATCCCGTTCCCGTATCCCGTTCCCGTATCCCATATCCCGTTCCCGTTTCCCGTTCCCGTATCCCGTTCCCGTATGTTTTTCCGGTATCCCTTTCCCGTATCCCGTTCCCGTATCCCGTTCCCGTATCCCGTTCCCGTATCCCGTTCCCGTATCACGTTCCCGTATCACGTTCCCTTATCTTGTTCCCGTATCCCGTATCCCGTATCCTGTTCCCGTATCCCGTTCCCGTATCCCGTTCCCGTATCACGTTCCCGTATCACGTTCCCTTATCTTGTTCCCGTATCCCGTATCCCGTATCCTGTTCCCGTATCCCGTTCCCGTATCCCGTTCCCGTATCCCGTTCCCGTATCAGGTTCCCGTATCCCGTTCCCGTATCCTGTTCCCGTATCCCGTTCCCGTATCCCATTCCCGTATCCCGTTCCCGTATCCCGTTCCCGTATCCCGTTCCCGTATCCCGTTCCCGTATCCAGTTCCCGTATCCCGTATACATTAATTAGCTTCCGTACGCAGTTTCCGTATCCCGTTCCCGTATCGCGTTCCCATATCCCGTATCCCGTTCCCGTATGCCGTTCCCGTATCCCGTATCCCGTTCCCGTATCCCGTTCCCGTATCCCGTTCCTGTATCCCGTTCCCGTATCCCGTTCCCGTATCCCGTTCCCGTATCCCGTTCCCGTATCCCGTTCCCGTATCCCGTTCCTGTATCCCGTTCCTGTATCCCGTATCCCGTATCCCGTTCCCGTATCCCGTTGGAGTATCCCGTATCTCGTTTCCCGTTTCCGTATCTCGTATCCCCTTCACGTATCCGATCCCATATCCTTTATCCCGCTCCCGTATCCAGTTTCCGAAACCCCTTCCGGTTTCCCGTTCCGTATCCAGTTCCCGTATATCGCGTATATCCCGACATCTTATATCCCGTTCCCGTATCCCGTTTCCGTATTCTGATCCCGTATCCGGTATACCGTTCGCGTATCCGGGATACTTTAATCAGATCCCGTATCCAGTTACCGTATCCCGTTCCCGTATCCCGCTCCCGTATTTCATTCCCGTATCTCGTACACCGTTCCGATATCTCCTTACCATATCTAGTTCCCGTATCTCATATTCGTGTCCTGTTCCCGTATCTAGTTCCAGCATCCCTTTCTCGTACCCAGTTTCCGTATCTTGTTGCCGTATTTCGTTCCATATCTTATTACCGTATCTCGTTGCCGCATCGCAGTCTCTGCCAAAACATTCTAGCGGTTTAAATGCCTGAAATCTGTCAACCGGCTTCCACAAAATCTCTTCGCGAAGGAGGTGCGACGTCAGCTAGTCATGCGCTCATGGATGAATTTGACTGAAGCAGTGTCAGCCTTGGGCAAAATTAAACGATCGCAGTATGTGGTAGTATTACATAATATACACGCATTATAAATGACTCACGATAATATCTGTACCTACCACGAGCGAGCCGGGCGTTACGTTATTGCGGGCGGCAGCTATCGCCGGGGGCAGACTACGCAAGCCAACGAGCCCGACGTTACGTTATTGCGTGAGGGAGCTATCGCCGGCCGCCGGCCGGCGCCCGACTGGCGCATAGCTTCGGTAATCGTTTACGTTTGACTTCTGCATAAGTTACCTATGAGCGATTAGCAAAATATTTTGGGTGGATATAGGTCAGCAAGAACGGCGCTACCCGTCTGTGTAAATTTTCCGGTGAAGTTTGTCCTTATTTTGGGTGTTACGGCGGTGTGAAGCATTAAATGGTTCAAAAATATTGCATTTCAACTTGAACGCCAAAATATTAGTCTCACAGCTTTGAGTAACAAATCTAATTTGAAGAGGGTCACTGCGCCTGCAAATTGGTGCCCAGATCAGCGTTCTACGTTGAACAGTTTCCGAGCACCAATTTAAATCCTGAATAGGCCAATTTTATAATTAAAGCGGTCCCAACTTTGCACGTGGCACGCGCATTGTTCTCAACAACATTTTATACGCCAGGCCAATCGATTATCTATCACATAGTGTTGCTCGCGTACCGCTGCGACTCTTGGTTGCCGAGCAAGTGACCGGGGAACCGCGAGGAACTTGCCCGTTTTTCGCGATTTCCGAATGTCGCGTTCCCCATGTTAAACGAATGGCGCACGCGCGCACACGCTGACACCGCACCTTTAGTCTTATTAAGCTGAAAATTTAATACGACCTGTTGAATCACGGAACCCAAAATTCCTCAAAAAATAACTCTCATAACTCATGAGACGACTGCACAGGAACCGATTTAGGGCGTCACTCCGGCGGCGGCGGCGGCGGCGGCGGCGGCGGGTCATCTTTTAGGATTTATAATATAGAGACTAGATGGCCTTTATTGCGCGATGCACAATTTATATAGCCAGCTTATTTATATATGCTAGCAGTTTCCAGTGTCTCGTATTCCGTATTCAGTATTCCGTATGCATTATTCCGTATTCATTATTCCGTATTCATTATTCCGTATTAATTATTCCGTATTCCGTATTCCGCATTCCGTATTCCGTATTCCGTATCTCGTATCTCGTATCTCGTATCTCGTATCTCGTATCTCGTATCTCGTATCTCGTATCTCGTATCTCGTATCTCGTATTCCGTATTCCGTATTCCGTATTCTGTATTACGTATTACGTATTACGTATTACGTATCTCGTTCCCGTATCCCGTATCTCGTTCCCGTATCTCGTTCCCGTATCTCGTTCCCGTATTCCGTTGCCGTATCCCGTTCCCGTATCCCGTTCCCGTATCCCGTTCCCGTATCCCGTTCCCATATCCCGTTCCCGTATCCCGTATCCCGTTCCCGTATCCCGTTCCCGTATCCCGTTGCCGTATCCCGTTGCCGTATCCCGTTGCCGTATCCCGTTCCCGTATCCCGTTCCCGTATCCCGTTCCCGTATCCCGTTCCCGTATCCCGTTCCCGTATCCCGTTCCCGTATCCCGTTCCCGTATCCCGTTCCCGTATCTCGTTCCCGTATCCCGTTCCCGTATCCCGTTCCCGTATCCCGTTCCCGTATACCGTTGCCGTATCCCGTTTCCCCGTTCCTGTATCCCGTTCCTGTATCCCGTTCCCGTATCTCGTTCCCGTATCCCGTTCTCGTATCCCATATCCCGTATCCCGTATCCCGTATCCCGTTTCCGTATCCTGTAACCGTATCCCGTTCCCGTATCCCGTTCCGGTATCCCGTTCCTGCATCCCGTTCCAGAATTCCGTTCCCGTATCCCGCTCGCGTATCCCGTTCCGGTATTTCCTTCCCGTATCCCGTTCCCGCAACCCGTTCCCGTATCCCGTTCCCGTATCCCGTTCCCGTATCCTGTTCCCGTATCCTGTTCCCGTATCCTGTTGCCGTATCCTGTTCCCGTATCCCGTTCCGTATCCCGTACCTGTATCTCGTTCCAGTATCTCGTTCCCGTATCCCGTACCTGTATCTCGTTCCCGTATCTCGTTCCCGTATCCCGTATCCCGTTCCCGTATCCCGTTCAGGTATCCTGTTCCGGTATCCTGTTTTGGTATCCTGTTCCGGTATCCTGTTCCGGTATCCTGTTCCGGTATCCTGTTCCGGTATCCTGTTCCGGTATCCTGTTCCGGTATCCTGTTCCGATATCCTGTTCCGGTATCCTGCTCCGATCCCGTTCCTGTATGCCGTTTCAGTATCCCATTCCTGTATCCCGTATCCCGTTCCGGTATTCTGTTCCGGTATCCTGTTCCGGTATCCTGTTCCGGTATCCTGTTCCGGTATCCTCTTCCGGTATCCTGTTCCGGTGTCCTGTTCCGGTATACTGTTCCGGTATCCCGTTCCGGTATCCCGTTTCCGTATCACGTTCCCGTATCCCGTATCCCGTATCCCGTGTCCCGTTCTTGTATCCTGTTTTCGTATCCCGTTCCCGTATCCCGTACCCGTACCCCATTCTCGTATCCCGTTCCTGTATCCCGTTCCCGTGTCCCGTTCACGTATCCCGTTTCCGTATCCCATTCTCGTATCCCGTTCCCGTATCCCCTTCCCGTATCCCAATCTCGTATCCCGTTCCCGTATCCCGTTCCCGTATCCCGTTCCCGTATCCCGTTCCCGTATCCCGTTCCCGTATCCCGTTCCCGTATCCCGTTCCCGTATCCCCTTCCCGCATCCCGTCCCCGTATCCCGTTCCCGTATCCCGTATTCCGTTCTCATCCCGTTCCCGTTCCCGTATCCCGTTCCCGTATCCCGTTTCCGTATCCCGTTTCCGTATCCTGTTACCCTATCCCGTTCCCGAATTCCGTTCTCGTATCCCGTTCCCGTATCCCGTTCCCGTATAACGTGCCCTATCCCGTATCCCGTTCCCGTATCCAGTATCCCGTTCCCGTATCACGTTCCCGTATCCCGTTCCCGTATCCCGTTCCCGTATCCCGTTCCCGTATCCCGTTTCCGTATCCCGTTCCCGTATCCTGTTCCGCTATCTCGTTCTCGTATCCCGTTCCCGTATCCCGTTCCAGTATCCCGTTCCAGTATCCCGTTCCCGTATCCGGTATCCCGTATCCCGTTCCTGTATACCGTATCCCGTATCCCGTGTCCCGCTCCCTCTCCAGTTTCCGTTCCCGTTCACGTTCCCATATCCCGTTTCCGTATCTCGTTTCCGCATCCCGTTCCCGTATCACGTTACCGTATCCCGTTCCCGTATCCCGTATCCCGTTCCCGTACCCCGTATCTCGTTTCCCGTTTCCGTATCTCGTATCCCATTCACGTATCTGATCCTGTATCCTTTATCCCGCTCCCGTATCCAGTTTCCGAATCCGCTTCCTGTTTCCCGTTCCCGTATCCCGTTCCGTATCCAGTTCCCGTATATTGTATCCCGTGCTCGTATCCCGTTCCCGTATCCTGTTCCCGTATCCCGTTCCCGTATCCCGTTCCCGTATCCCGTTCCCGTATCCCGTTCCCGTATCCCGTTCCCGTATCCCGTTCCCGTATCCCGTTCCCGTATCCCGTTCCAGTATCCCGTTCCCGTATCCCGTTCCCGTATCCCATTCCCGTATCCCGTTCCCGTATCCCGTTCCCGTATCCCGTTCCCGTATCCCGTTCCCGTATCCCGTTCCCGTATCCCGTTCCCGTATCCCGTTCCCGTATCCCTTCCCTATCTCGTTCCCTATCCCGTATCCCGTTCCCGTATCCCATCCCCGTATCCGGTATCCCGTATCCCGTTCTTGTTTCTGTATCTCGTTCACGTATCCCGTTCCCGTATCCCGTTCCCGTATCCCGTTCCCGTATCCCTTCCCTATCTCGTTCCCTATCCCGTATCCCGTTCCCGTATCCCATTCCCGTATCCGGTATCCCGTATCCCGTTCTTGTTTCTGTATCTCGTTCACGTATCCCGTTCTCATATCCCGTTCCCATATCCCGTTCCCGTATCCCGTTCCCGTATCCCGTTCCCGTATCCCGTATCCCGTATCCCGTTCCCGTATCCCGTTCCCGTATCCCGTTCCCGTATCCCGTTCCCGTATCCCATTCCGATATCCCGTTCCCGTATCCCCTTCCCGTATCCCGTTCCCGTATCCCGTTCTCGTATCCCGTTCCCGTATCCCGTTCCCGTATCCCGTTCCCGTATCCCGTTCCCGTATCCCGTTCCCGTATCCCGTTCCCGTATCCTGTTCCCATATCCAGTTCCCATATCCCGTTCCCGTATCTCGTATCCCGTTCCCGTATCTCGTTCCCGTATCCTGTTAACGTATCCCGATCCCGTATCCCGTTCTCTGATCCCGCTCCCGTTTTCCCGCTCCCGTATCCCGATCCCGTATCCCGCTCCCGTATATCGCTCCCGTATCCCGTTCCCTTATCCCGCTCCCGTATCCTGATCCCGTATCCCGATCTCGTATCCCACTCCCGTATCCCGCTCCCGTATCCCGCTCCCGTAACCCGCTCCCGTATCTCATTCCCGTATCTCGTACACCGTTCCGATATCTCCTTACCATATCTAGTTAACGTATCTCATTCCCGTATCCTGTTCCCGTATCTCGTTCCAGCATCACTTTGTCGTACCCAGTTTCCGTATCTTGTTGCCGCATTTCGCTCCCATATCTTCTTACCGTATCTCGTTCCCGTGTCGCAGTCTCTGCCAAAACATTTTAGCGGTGTACATGCCTGAAATATGTCAACCGGCTTCAACAAAATCTCCCCGGGAGGGAGGTGCGACGTCTGCTAGTCATGCGCTCATTGATGAATTCGACTGCGGCAGTGTCAGTCGTGGGCAAACTTATACGATGCTATTTTATTCGACGCAATTATTTCCCAATGTTATCGTTGGTAATCGTTTACGTTTGACTTCAGCATAAGTTACCTATGAGCGATTTACATAATATTTTGGGTGGATATAGGTCAGCAAGAACGGCGCTATCCGTCTGTGTAAATTTGCCGGACAAGTTTGTCCTCCTTTTGGGGGTTACGGCGGTGTGAAGGATTAAATTGTCCAAAAATAGTGCATTTCAAATCCCACTCCAAAATATTAGTCGCACAGCTTTGAGTAACGCATATAATTTGAAGATGGTCGCTGCGCCTGCAAATTGGTGCCCGGTTCAGCCTTTTACGTCGAACGGTTTCCGAGCACCAATTTAAATCCTGAATATGCCAATTTTATCATGAAAGTGGTCACAACTTTGCACGTGGCACGCGCATCGCCCTGGACGACATCCTATACGCAAGGCCAATCGATTATCTATCACATAGTGTTGCTCGCATATCGCTGCGAATCTCGGTTGCCGAGCAAGCGGCCGGGGAACCGGGCGAAACTTGCCCATTTTTCGCGATTTTACAATGTCGCGTTTCCCATGTTAAACGAATGGCGCACGCGCGCACGTGCCGACACCGCACCGTCGGTCGGATCGACACCAAAACTTGATACGATCTGTTGAATCACGGGACCCAAAAGTCCTGAAAAAAATATCCTGGTAACTCATCAGACAGCTGCACAAGAAACGATTTAGGGCGTCACTCCGGCGGCGGCGGCGGCGGCGGCGGCGGCGGGTCATCTTTTAGGATTTATAATATAGAGACTAGATGGCCTTTATTGCGCGATGCGCAATTTATATAGCCAGCTTATGTATATATGCTAGCCGTTTCTAGTGTCCCGTATTCCGTATTCTGTATTCATTATTCCGTATTCCGTATTCCGTATCTCGTATTCCGTATTCCGTATACCAAATTCCGTATTACGTATCCAGTTCCCGTTCCCGTATCCCGTTCCCGTATCCCGTTCCCGTATCCCGTTCCCGTATCCCGTTCCCGTAGCCGGTTCCCGTATCCCGTTCCCGTATCCCGTTCCCGTATCCCGTTCCCGTATTCCGTTCCCGTATCCCGTTCCCGTATCCCGTTCCCGTATCCCGTTCCCGTATCCCGTTCCCGTATCCCGTTCCCGTATCCCGTTCCCGTATCCCGTTCCCGTATCCCGTTCCCGTATCCCGTTCCCGTATCCAGTTCCCGTATCCCGTTCCCGTATCCCGTTCCCGTATCCCGTTCCCGTATCCCGTGTCCGTATCCCGTTCCCTGTTCCCGTATCCAGTTCCCGTATCCCGTTCCGGTATCCCGTTCCGCTATCCCGTTCCGGTATCCCATTCATGTATCCCGTATACCGTTACCGAATCCCTTAATCAGCTCCCGTATCCAGATTCCGTATCCCGTTGCCGTATCCTGTTCCCTGTTCCCGTATCCCGTTCCCGTATCCCGTATCCCGTATCCCGTATCCTGTATCACATTCCCGTATGCCGTTTGCGTATTCCGTATCCCGTTCCCGTATCACGTTCCCGTATCCCGTTCCTGTATCCCGTTCCCGTATCCCGTTCCCTTATCCCGTTCCCTTATCCTGTAACTGTATCCCGTTCCCGTATCCCGTTCCCGTTTCCCGTTCCTGTTTCCCGTTCCCGTATCCCGTTCCTGTATCCCGTTCCCGTATCCCGTTCCCGTATCCCGTATTATGTATCCCATTCCCGTATGCCGTTTCCGTATCCCGTTCCCGTATCCCGTTCCCGTATCCCGTTCTCGTATCCCTTTCCCGTATCCCGTTCCCGTATCCAGTTCTCGTGCCCCGTATCCCGTTCCCGTATCCCTTTCCCGTATCCCGTTCACGTATCCCGTACCCCGTTCCCGTATCCCGTTTCCGTATCCCGTTTCCGTATCCCGTTCCCGTATCCCGTTCCCGTATCCCGTTCCCGTATCCCGTTCCCGTATCCCGTTCCCGTATCCCGTTCCCGTATCCCGTTCCCGTATCCCGTTCCCGTATCCCGTTCCCGTATCCCATTCCCGTATCCCGTTCCCGTATCCCGTATGCCGTTCCCGTATCCCGTTCCCGTATCCCGTTCCCGTATCCCGTTCCCGTATCAAGTTCCCGTATCCCGTTCCCTATCCAGTTCCCGTATCCCGTTCCCGTATCCAGTTCCCGTATCCCGTTCCCGTATCCCGTTCCCGTATCCCGTTCCCGTATCCCGTTCCCGTATCCCGTTCCCGTGTCCCGTTTCCGTATGTATCCCGTTACCCTATCCCATTCCCGTATCCCGTTCCCGTATCCCGTTCTCGTATCCCGTTCTCGTATCACGTTCCCGTTTTCCGTTCCCGTATTCCGTTCCCGTATTCCGTTCCCGTATTCCGTTCCCGTATTCCATTCCCGTATTCCGTTCCCGTATTCCGTTCCCGTATTCCGTTCCCGTATTCCGTTCCCGTATTCCGTTCCCGTATTCCGTTTCCGTATCCCGTTCCCGTATCCCATATCATGTTCCCGTATCCCATTATCGTATCCCATTCCCGTATCCCATTCCCCTATCCAATTCCCTATCCCATTCCCGTATCCCATTCCCGTATCCCATTACCGTATCTCATTCACGTATCCCATTCCCGTATACCATTCCCGTATCCCATTCCCGTATCCCATTCCCGTATCCCATTCCCGTATCCCATTCCCGTATCCCATTCCCGTATCCCATTCCCGTATCCCATTCCCGTATCCCATTCCCGTATCCCATTCCCGTATCCCATTCCCGTATCCAATTCCCGTATCCCATTCCCGTATCCCATTCCCGTATCCCGTTGCGGTATCCCGTTCCAGTATCCCGTATCGCGTTCCCACTCCAGTCCCCGTTCCCGTATCCCGTTTCCGTATCTTGTTTCCGTATCCCATTCCCGTATCACGTTCCCGTATCACGTTCCTGTATGCCGCTCCCGTATCGCGTTCCTGTATCCCGTTCCCGTATCTCGTTCCCGTATCCCGTTCCAGTATCCCGTTCCCGTACCCCGTTCCCGTATCCCGTTCCCGTATCCCGTATCCCGTTCCCGTATCCCGTTCCCGTATTCCGTTCCCGTATCCCATATCCTGTTCCCGTATCCCATTCCCGTATCCTATTCCCGTATCCCATTCCCGTATCCCGTTGCGGTATCCCGTTCCAATATCCCGTATCGCGCTCCCACTCCAGTCCTCGTTTCCGTATCCCGTTGCCGTATCTTGTTTCTGTATTCCATTCCCGTATCACGTTCCCGTATCACGTTCCTGTATCCCGTTCCCGTATCCCGTTCCCGTATCCCGTTCCCGTATCCCGTTCCCGTATCCCGCTCCCGTATCCCGCTCCCGTATCTTATTCCCGTATCTAGTACACCGTTCCGATATCTCCTTACCATATCTAGTTACCGCATCTTATTCCCGTATCCTGTTCCCGTATCTCGTTCCAGCATCCCTTTCTCGTACCCAGTTTCCGTATCTTGTTGCCGTATTTCGTTCCCATATCTTCTTACCGTATCTCGTTCCCGTGTCTGCTAGTCATGCGCTTATTGATGAATTTGACTGCGGCAGTGTCAGTGTTGGGAAAACTTAACCAATTATATTTTATTCGACGCAATTATTTCGCAATGTTAGCGTCGGTAATCGTTTACGTTTGACTTCAGCATAAGTTACCTATGAGCGATTTACATAATATTTTGGGTGGATATAGATCAGCAAGAACGGCGCTATCCGTCTGTGTAAATTTGCCGGGCAAGTTTGTCCTCGTTTTGGGTGTTACGGCGGTGTGAAGCATTAATTGGTCCGAAAATATTGCATTTCAACTTCAACTCCAAAATATTAGTCACACAGCTTTGAGTAATACATATAATTTGAAGACGGTCGCTGCGCCTGCAAAATGGTGCCCGGTTCAACCTTCTACGTGGAACGGTTTCCGAGCACCAATTTAAATCCTAAATATGCCAATTTTTTCATGAAAGTGGTCAGCTACCCAGTTTCATGAAATGGTGCCCGGTAAACGGGCACCATTTCCTGTATTCCGTATCGTTTAAGTTTGCCCATAGAAGGGCCTGTATTGCTCTACAGGATTCCGCTTCTGTAATAAGCTCTAGAGGGCCTGTATTGCGCGATGCGCAATTAATATAGCCTTCAATTGATATAGCCATCTAATATCCCGTTCCCCTATCCCGTATGCCGTTCCTGTATCCCGTTCTGGTATCCCGTAACCCGCATCCCGGATCCCACACCCCACATCCCGTATCCCGTTTTCTGTATCCCGTATCCCGTATCCCGTACCCCGTTGCCATATTCCTTGCCCGTATGCTGCTCCCGTATCCCGTTCCCGTATCCCGTCTCACATTCCCGTATCCCGTTCCAGTATCCCGTTCCCATATCCTGTTTTCGTATCCCGTTCCCGTATCCCGTTCCCGTATCCCGTTCCTGTATACCGTACCCCGTTCCTGTTCTCGTATCCAGTTCCCGTATCCCGTGCATGTATCCCGTTCCCATATCCCGTTCCCGTATCCTGTTCCCGTATCCTGTTCCCGTATCCTGTTCCCGTATCCTGTTCCCGTATCCTGTTCCCGTATCCTGTTCCCGTATCCTGTTCCCGTATCCTGTTCCCGTATCCTGTTCTCGTATCATGTTCCCGTATCCTGTTCCCGTATCCCATAACCCGTTCCCGTACCTGTAGACCTCTGTCACTGCGATGTCAACTCTCGTACAACCATGAAGCGCGCGCTCAACTCGACAGTTTTCTCACTTATCAATTGCACGGCCAAAGAACAACCATGGTAAGCGCTGCTCTGGATAGCGCGCATCGAAGCTGTACAACTCTGTAGCGATGCGCAACGGATTGAGTGAGATGACTGTGTATAGTTGTAAGTCCCGTGCTCGTAAGCTTGTGCAGCGAATGTAAGTATAGTTAGGCTGTATCATCATATGACTGACATGTGAACTTTGTATGACAATGGTTCAATAATAACCTCAATCGTGTGGATGAACCTGCTGAAGTGCAATACAAAATACAAAATACAATACCTGTTCCCATATCCTGTTCCAGTATCCTGTTCCCGTTCCCGTACCCCGTGCCCGTATCCCGTACCCGTACCCGTTCCCGTATCCCGTATCCCGTATCCCGTATCCCGTATCCCGTATCCCGTTCCCGTATCCCATATCCCGTTCCCGTATCCCGTTCCCGTATCCCTTTCCCGTATCCCGTTACCGTATCCTGTTCCCGTATCCCGTTCCCGTATCCCGTTCCCGTCTCCAGTTCCCATATCCCGTTCCCGCATCCCGTTCCCGTATCCCGTTCCCGTATCCCATATCCCGTTCCCGTTTCCCGTTCCCGTATCCCGTTCCCGTATGTTTTTCCGGTATCCCTTTCCCGTATCCCGTTCCCGTATCCCGTTCCCGTATCCCGTTCCCGTATCCCGTTCCCGTATCACGTTCCCGTATCACGTTCCCTTATCTTGTTCCCGTATCCCGTATCCCGTATCCTGTTCCCGTATCCCGTTCCCGTATCCCGTTCCCGTATCACGTTCCCGTATCACGTTCCCTTATCTTGTTCCCGTATCCCGTATCCCGTATCCTGTTCCCGTATCCCGTTCCCGTATCCCGTTCCCGTATCCCGTTCCCGTATCACGTTCCCGTATCCCGTTCCCGTATCCTGTTCCCGTATCCCGTTCCCGTATCCCATTCCCGTATCCCGTTCCCGTATCCCGTTCCCGTATCCCGTTCCCGTATCCCGTTCCCGTATCCAGTTCCCGTATCCCGTATACATTAATTAGCTTCCGTACGCAGTTTCCGTATCCCGTTCCCGTATCGCGTTCCCATATCCCGTATCCCGTTCCCGTATGCCGTTCCCGTATCCCGTATCCCGTTCCCGTATCTCGTTCCCGTATCCCGTTCCCGTATGCCGTTCCCGTATCCCGTTCCCGTATCCCGTTCCCGTATCCCGTTCCCGTATCCCGTTCCCGTATCCGGTTCCCGTATCCCGTTCCCGTATCCCGTTCCCGTATCTCGTTCCCGTATCCCGTATACCGTTACCGTATCTCTTAATCAGCTCCCGTATCCGGTCTCCGTATTCTGTTCCCGTAACCCGTTCCCGTTCCCCGTTCCCGTAACACGTTCCCGTAACCCGTTCCCGTAACCCGTTCCCGTAACCCGTTCCCGTAACCCGTTCCCGTAACCCGTTCCCGTAACCCGTTCCCGTAACCCGTTCCCGTAACCCGTTCCCGTAACCTGTTCCCGTAACCCGTTCACGTTACCCGTTCCCGTAACCCATCCCCGTAGCTCGTTCCCGTAACCCGTTCCCGTATCCCGTTTCCGTATCCCTTTCCAGTATCCCGTTCCTGTATCCCGTTCCCGTATTTCGTTCCAGTGTCCCGTTCCCGTATCCCGTTCCCGTATCCCGTTCCCGTATCCCGTTCCCGTATCCTGTTCCCGTATCCCGTATCCCGTTCCCGTATCCCGTTCCCGTATCCCGTTCCCGTATCCCGTTCCCGTATCCCGTTCCCGTATCCCGTTCCCGTATCCCGTTCCCGTATCCCGTTCCCGTATCCCATTCCCGTATCCCGTTTCCGTATCCCGTTCCTGTATCCCGTTCCCCTAACCCGTTCCCGTATCCCGTTCCCGTATCCCGTATCCCGTTCCCGTATCCCGTTCCCGTATCCCGTTCCCGTATCCCGTTCCCGTATCCCGTTCCCGTATCCCGTTCCCGTATCCCGTTCCCGTATCCCGTTCCCGTATCCCGTTCCCGTATCCCGTATCACGTTCCTGTATCACGTTCCCGTATCTCGTTCAAGCATCCCTTTCTCGTACCCAGTTTCCGTATCTTGTTGCCGTATTTCGTTCCCATATCTTCTTACCCTATCTTGTTCCCGTGTCGCAGTCTCTGCCAAAACATTTTAGCGGTTTACTTGCCTGAAATATGTCAACCGGCTTCAACCAAATCTCCCCGGGAGGGAGGTGCGACGTCTGCTAGTCATGCGCGCATTGATGAATTTGACTGCAGCAGTGTCAGTCTTGGGCAAACTTAAACGATGCTATTTTATTCGGCGCAATTATTTCGCAACGTTAGCGTCGGTAATCGTTTACGTTTGACTTCAGCATAAGTTACCTATGAGCAATTTACTTAATATTTTGGGTGGATATAGGTCAGCAAGAACGGCGCTATCCGTCTGTGTAAATTTGCCGGTCAAGTTTGTCCTCCTTTTGGGTGTTACGGCGGTGTGAAGCATTAAATGGTCCAAAAATATTGCATTTCAACTTCAACGCCACAATATTAGTCTCACAGCTTTGAGTAACAAATATAATTTGAAGACGGTCACTGCGCCTGCAAAATGGTGCCCGGTTCAGCCTTCTACGTCGAACGGTTTCCGAGCACCAATTTAAATCCTGAATAGGCCAATTTTATCATTCAAGTGGTTACAACTTTGCACGTGGCACGCGCATCGCTCTGGACGACATCCTATACGCAAGGCCAATCGATTATCTATCACATAGTGTTGCTGGCATATCGCTGCGATTCTGGGTTGCCGAGCAAGCGGCCGGGGAACCGGGCGAAACTTGCCCGTTTTTCGCGATTTCACAATGTCGCGTTTCCCATGTTAAACGAAAGGCGCACGCGCGCACGTGCCGACGCCGCACCGTCGGTCGGATCGACCCCAAAACTTGATACGACCTGTTGAATCACAGGACCCAAAAGTTCTTCAAAATTCACGTTCATAACTCATCAGACGGCTGCACAGGAACCGATTTAGGGCGTCACTCCGGCGGCGGCGGCGGCGGCGGCGGCGGGTCATCTTTTAGGATGTATAATATAGAGACTAGAGGGCCTGTATTGCGCGATGCGCAATTTATATAGCCAGCTAATTTATATATGCTAGCCGTTTCCCGTATCTCGTATTCCGTATTCAGTATTCCGTATTCCGTATTCCGTAGTCCGTATCTCGTATTCCGTTCCCGTGCTTGTATCCCGTTCCCGTATCTCGTTCCCGTTTCCCGTTCCCGTATCCCGTATGCCGTTCCCGTATCCCGTATCCCGTATCCCGTATCCCGTTCCCGTATCCCGGTCCCGTATCCCGTTCCCGTATCCCGTTCCCGTATCCCGTTCCCGTATCCCGTTCCCGTATCCCGTTCCCGTATCCCGTTCCCGTATCCCGTTCCCGTATCCCGTTCCCGTATCCCGTTCACGTATCCCGTTCCCGTATCCCGTATCCCGTTCCCGTATCTTGTTCCCGTATCCCGTTCCCGTATCACGTTCCCGTATCACGTTCCCGTATCACGTTCCCGTATCACGTTCCCGTATCACGTTCCCGTATCCCGTTTCCGTTCCCTTATCCCGTTTCCGTTCCCTTATCCCGTTCCCGTATCTCGTTCCCGTTTCCCGTTCCCGCATCCCGTTCCCGCTCCCGTATCCCGTTACCGTATCCTGTTCCCGTATCCCGTTCCTGTATCCTGTTCCCGTATCCCGTTCCCGTATCCCGTATCACGCATCCCGTTCCCGTATCCCGTATTCTGTTCCCGTATCTTGTTGCCGTATCCCGTTCCCGTATCCCGTTCCCGTATCCCGTTTCGTATCCCGTTCCCGTATCCCGTTCCCGTATCCCGTTCCCGTATCCCGTTCCCGTATCCCGTTCCCGTATCCCGTTCCCGTATCCCGTTCCTGTATCCTGTTCCCGTATCCCGTTCCCGTATCCCGTTTCCGTATCCCGTTTCCGTATCCCGTTTCCGTATCCCGTTTCCGTATCCCGTTCCCGTATCCCGTTCCCGTATCCCGTTCCCGTATCCCGTTCCCGTATCGCGTTCCCGTTTCCCGTTCCCGTATCCCATTCCCGTATCATATTCCCGTATCCCGTTCCCGTATCCCGTTCCCGTATCCAGTTCCCGTATCTCGTTCCCGTATCCCGTTCCCATATCCCGTTCCCTTATCCAGTTTCCGTATCCCGTTCCCGTATCCCGTTCCCGTATCCCGTTCCCGTATCCCGTTCCCGTATCCCGTTCCCGTATCCCGTTCCCGTATCCCGTTCCCGTATCCCGTTCCCGTATCCCGTTCCCGTATCCCTTTCCCGTATCCCGTATCCCGTTCCCGTATCTCGTTCCCGTGTCCCCTTACCGTATCCCGTTCCCGTATCCCGTTCCCGTATCCCGTTCCCGTATCCCGTTACCGTATCCCGTTCCCGTATCCAGTTCCGGTATCCCGTTCCCGTATCCCGTTTCCGTATCACGTTTCCGTATACTGTCCCGTATCCCTTTCCCGTATCTCTTTCCCGTATCCCTTTCCCGTATCCCTTTCCCGTATCCCTTTCCCGTATCCCTTTCCCGTCTCCCTTTCCCGTATCCCTTTCCCGTATCCCTTTTCCGTATCCCTTTCCCGTATCCCTTTCCTGTATCCCTTTCCCGTATCCCGTTCCCGTATCCAGTTCCCGTATCCCGTCCCCGTATCTCGTTCCCGTATCTCGTTCCCGTATCCCGTATCCCGTTCCCGTATCCCGTATCCCGTTCCCGTATCCCGTTCCGGTATCCCGTTCCGGTATCCCGTTCCGGTATCCCGTTCCCATACCCGGTTCCCGTATCCAGTTCCCGTATCCAGTTCCCGTATCCCGTTCCCGTATCCAGTTACCGTATCCCGTTCCCGTATCCCGCTTCCGTATCTCATTCCCGTATCTCGTACACCGTTCCGATATCTCCGATATTCCGATATCTCCGATATCTCCGATATCTCCGATATCTCCGATTTCTCCGTTCCGATATTGATGCCGGAACAGCTGTGCCAAAAACGGCGGCGCTGCGCGCCGCCGTTCTTTCGCTATCCGCGAAAAACCCAAAAATCAAAGCATCAACGGAACACGGCAACACCTACCGACGACAGAATTGTTCAAAAAATTGAACATCTCGGCAACCAGTTGCCGACTCTCGTCAACCTCTCTCTCATTGGTCGAATCCATCGTGACGTCACGCCCCACGGTTGCCAAGTGCTGCCCACGATCGCCGAGATCTGGGCCTGTTGCCGAGTGTTGCCGGGTGCTGCCGGGTGCTGCCGGGTGCTGCCGGGCAACAGAACCTGTTGCCGAAGCCTGCTGCCGAGCAACTGGTTGCCGAGTGTTGCCGACAAAAGTTGCTCGTCTAAACTGGGCTTTAGTAGACCTACCTACCACGAGCAACGAGCCGGACGTTACGTTATTGCGAGCGGGCGGCGCCGCCGGCGCCAGACTACGCAAGCCAACGAGCCGGACGTTACGTTATTGCATGAGGGAGCTATCGCCGGCCGCCGGCCGGCGCCCGACTGGCGCATAGCGTCGGTAATCGTTTACGTTTGACTTCTGCATAAGTTACCTATGAGCGATTGACAAAATAATTTGGGTGGATATAGGTCAGCAAGAACGGCGCTACCCGTGTGTGTAAATTTTCCGGTCAAGTTTGTCCTCATTTTGGGTGTTACGGCAGTGTGAAACATTAAATGGTCCAAAAATATTGCATTTCAACTTGAACGCCAAAATATTAGTCTCACAGCTTTGAGTAACGAATATAATTTGAAGAGGGTCACTGCTCCTGCAAATTTGTGCCCGGATCAGCGTTCTACGTTGAACAGTTTCCGAGCACCAATTAAAATCCTGAATAGGCCAATTTTATCATTAAAGTGGTTACAACTTTGCACGTGGCACGCGCATTGTTCTCAACGACATTTTATACGCCAGGCCAATCCATTATCTATCACATAGTGTTGCTCGCGTACCGCTGCGACTCTTGGTTGCCGAGCAAGTGGCCGGGGAACCGCGAGGAACTTGCCCGTTTTTCGCGATTTCCGATTGTCGCGTTCCCCATGTTAAACGAATTGCGCACGCGCGCACGCGCCGACACCGCACCTTTAATCTTATTAAGCTGAAAATTTAATACACCCTGTTGAATCACGGGACCCAAATGTGCTGAAAAAATAACTCTCATAACTCATCAGACGACTGCACAGGAACCGATTTAGGGCGTCACTCCGGCGGCGGCGGCGGCGGCGGCGGCGGGTCATCTTTTAGGATTTATAATATAGAGATAGAGATAATATAGGGACTAGATGGCCTTTATTGCGCGATGCGCAATTTATATAGCCAGCTTATGTATATATGCTAGCCGTTTCTAGTGTCTCGTATTCCGTATTCCGTATTCATTATTCCGTATTCAGTATTCTGTATCTCGTATTCCGTATACCGTATCTCGTATTCCGTATTCCGTATACCAAATTCCGTATTACGTATCCCGTTCCCGTTCCCGTATCCCGTTCCCGTATCCCGTTCCCGTATCCCGTTCCCGTATCCCGTTCCCTTATTCTGTAACTGTATCCCGTTCCCGTATCCCGTTCCCGTTTCCCGTTCCCGTATCCCGTTCCTGTATCCCGTTCCCGTATCCCTTTCCCGTATCCCGTTCCCGTATCCCGTTCCCGTATCCCGTATTCTGTATCCCATTCCCGTATGCCGTTTCCGTATCCCGTATCCCGTATCCTATTCCCGTATCCCATTCCCGTATCCCGT
The DNA here is from genome assembly GCA_036785665.1 of Chirona hameri. Lineage (NCBI taxonomy): Eukaryota > Metazoa > Arthropoda > Thecostraca > Balanomorpha > Balanidae > Chirona > Chirona hameri. Next base: position 63,913 of record JAXIVJ010002126.1, on the reverse strand, counting down.
TGCCGTATCCCGTTCTAATATCCCGTATCGCGCTCCCACTCCAGTCCTCGTTTCCGTATCCCGTTGCCGTATCTTGTTTCTGTATTCCATTCCCGTATCACGTTCCCGTATCACGTTCCCGTTTACCGTTCCCGTTTCCCGTTCCCGTATCCCATTCCCGTATCCCGTTCCCGTATCCCGTTCCCGTGTCACATTCCCGTATCCCATTCCCGTATCCCGTTCCCGTATCCCGTTCCAGTATCCCGTTCCCGTATCCCGTTCCCGTATCCCATTCCCGCATCCCGTTCACGTCTCCCGTATGCCGTTCCCGTATCCCGTTCCCGTATCCTGTTCCCGTATCAAGTTCCCGTATCCCGTTCACGTATCCCGTTCCCGTATCCAGTTCCCGTATCCCGTGCCCGTATCCCGTTTCCGTATGTATCCCGTTACCCTATCCCGTTCCCGTATCCCGTTCCCGTATCCCGTTCCCGTATTCCGTTCTCGTATCCCGTTCTCGTATCCCGTTCCCGTATTCTGTTCCCGTATTCCGTTCCCGTATTCCGTTCCCCTATTCCGTTCCCGTATTCCGTTTCCGTATCCCGTTCCCGTATCCAATATCATGTTCCCGTATCCCATTCTCGTATCCCATTCCCGTATCCCATTCCCTATCCAATTCCCGTATCCCATTCCCGTATCCCATTCCCGTATCACATTACCGTATCCCATTCACGTATCCCATTCCCGTATCCCATTCCCGTATACCATTCCCGTATCCCATTCCCGTATCCCATTCCCGTATCCCATTCCCGTATCCCATTCCCGTATCCCATTCCCGTATCCCATTCCCGTATCCCATTCCCGTATCCCATTCCCGTATCCCATTCCCGTATCCCCTGGCCGTATCCCGTTCTAGTATCCCGTATCGCCTTCCCACTCCAGTCCCCGTTCCCGTCTCCCGTTTCCGTATCTTGTTTCCGTATCCCATTCCCGTATTACGTTCCCGTATCACGTTCCTGTATGACGCTCCCGTATCGCGTTCCTGTATCCCGTTCCCGTATCTCGTTTCCGTATCCCGTTCCAGTATCCCGTTCCCGTTCCCCGTTCCCGTATCCCGTTCCCGTATCCCGTATCCCGTTCCCGTATTCCGTTCCCGTATCCCATATCCTGTTCCCGTATCCCATTCCCGTATCCCATTCCCGTATCCTATTCCCGTATCCCATTCCCGTATCCCGTTGCCGTATCCCGTTCCAATATCCCGTATCGCGCTCCCACTCCAGTCCTCGTTTCCGTATCCCGTTGCCGTATCCTGTTTCTGTATTCCATTCCCGTATCACGTTCCCGTATCACGTTCCTGTATCACGTTCCCGTATCCCGTTCCCGTATCCCGCTCCCGTATCCCGCTCCCGTATCTTATTCCCGTATCTAGTACACCGTTCCAATATCTCCTTACAATATCTAGTTACCGCATCTTATTCCCGTATCCTGTTTCCGTATCTCGTTCCAGCATCCCTTTCTCGTACCCAGTTTCCGTATCTTGTTGCCGTATTTCGTTCCCATATCTTCTTACCGTATCTCGTTCCCGTGTCGCAGTCTCTGCCAAAACATTTTAGCGGCTTACATGCCTGAAATATGTCAACCGGCTTCAACAAAATCTCCCCGGGAGGGAGGTGCGACGTCTGCTAGTCATGCGCTCATTGATTAATTTGACTGCGGCAGTGTCAGTGTTGGGAAAACTTAACCGATGATATTTTATTCGACGCAATTATTTCGCAACGTTAGCGTCGGTAATCGTCTACGTTTGACTTCAGCATAAGTTACCTATGAGCGATTTACATAATATTTTGGGTGGATATAGATCAGCAAGAACGGCGCTATCCGTCTGTGTAAATTTGCCGGGCAAGTTTGTCCTCGTTTTGGGTGTTACGGCGGTGTGAAGCATTAATTGGTCCGAAAATATTGCATTTCAACTTCAACTCCAAAATATTAGTCACACAGCTTTGAGTAACACATATAATTTGAAGACGGTCACTGCGCCTGCAAAATGGTGCCCGGTTCAGCCTTCTACGTCGAACGGTTTCCGAGCACCAATTTAAATCCTGAATATGCCATTTTTTCATCAAAGTGGTCACAACTTTGCACGTGGCACGCGCATCGCTCTGGACGACATCCTATACGCAAGGTCAATCGATTATCAATCAAATAGTGTTGCTCGCATATCGCTGCGATGCTTGGTTGCCGAGCAAGCGGCCGGGGAACCGGGCGAAACTTGCCCATTTTTCGCGATTTCACAATGTCGCGTTTCCCATGTTAAACGAATGGCGCACGCGCGCACGCGCCGACACCGCACCGTCTGTCGGATCGTCAACAAAACTTGATACGACCTGTTGAATCACGATTCCCAAAAGTCCTGAAAAAAATCACCCTCATAACTCATCAGACGTCTGCACAGGAACCGATTTAGGGCGTCACTCCGGCGGCGGCGGGTCATCTTTTAGGATTTATAATATAGAGACTAGATGGCCTTTATTGCGCGATGCGCAATTTATATAGCCAGCTTATTTATATATGCTATCCGTTTCCAGTGTCCCGCATTCCGTATTCACTATTCCGTATTCAGTATTCCGTATTCAGTATTCCGTATTCAGTATTCCGTATTCAGTATTCCGTATTCAGTATTCCGTATTCAGTATTCCGTATTCAGTATTCCGTATTCAGTATTCCGTATTCAGTATTCCGTATTCAGTATTCCGTATTCAGTATTCCGTATTCAGTATTCCGTATTCAGTATTCCGTATTTAGTATTCCGTATTCCGTATTCCGTATTCAGTATTCCGTATTTATTATTCCGTATTACATATTCCGTATCTCGTTTCTCGTATTCCGTATTCTGTATTCTGTATTCCGTATTCCGTATTACGTATTACGTATTACGTATCCCAACCCGTTCCCGTATCCCGTATCCCGTTTCCGTATCCCGTTACCGTATCCCGTTACCGTATCCCGTTACCGTATCCCGTTACCGTATCCCGTTACCGTATTCCGTTACCGTATCCCGTTACCGTATCCCGTTACCGTATCCCGTTTCCCCGTTCCTGTATACTGTTACCGTATTCCGTTCCCGTATCCCGTTCCCGTATTCCGTTCCCGTATCCAGTTCTCGTATCCCGTTCCCGTATCCCGTTCCCGTATCTCTTTTCCGTATCCCGTTCCTGTATCCCGTATCCCATTTCCGTATCCCGTTCCTGTATCCCGTTCCTGTATCCCGTTCCGATATCCCGTTGCCGTATCCTGTTCCCGTATCCCGTCCCCGTTTCCCGTATCCCGTTCCCGTTTCCCGTATCCCGTTCCCGTATCCCATTCCCGTATCCCGTTCCCGTATCCCGTTCCCGTATCCCGTTCCCGTATCCCGTTCCCGTATCCCCTTCCCGTATCCCGTTCCCGTATCCCGTTCCCTATCCCGTTCCCGTATCCAGCTCCCGTATCCCGTTCCCGTATCCCGTTCCCGTAACATGTTTCCGTTTCTGTATCCCGTGCCCGTATCCCGTATACTGTCCCCGTATCCTGTTCTCGCATCCAGTTCCCATACCCCGTTTCCGTATCCCGTTCCCGTATCCCGTATCCCGTTCCCGTATCCCGTTCCCGTATCCCGTTCCTGTATCCCGTTCCCGTATCCCGTTCCCGTATCCCGTTCCCGTATCCCGTTCCCGTATCCCGTTCCCGTATCCCATTCCCGTATCCCGTATCTCGTTCCCGTATCCCGTATCCCGTTCCCGTATCCCGTTGGAGTATCCCGTATCTCGTTTCCCGTTTCCGTATCACGTATCCCCTTCACGTATCCGATCCCATATCCTTTATCCCGCTTCCGTATCCAGTTTCCGAAACCCCTTCCGGTTTCCCGTTCCGTATCCAGTTCCCGTATATCGCTTATATCCCGACATCTTATATCCCGTTCCCGTATCCCGTTTCCGTATTCTGATCCCGTATCCGGTATACCGTTCGCGTATCCGGGATACTTTAATCAGATCCCGTATCCAGTTACCGTATCCCGTTCCCGTATCCCGCTCCCGTATTTCATTCCCGTATCTCGTACACCGTTCCGATATCTCCTTACCATATCTAGTTCCCGTATCTCATTCCCGTGTCCTGTTCTCGTATCTAGTTCCAGCATCCCTTTCTCGTACCCAGTTTCCGTATCTTGTTGCCGTATTTCGTTACATATCTTATTACCGTATCTAGTTGCCGAATCGCAGTCTCTGCCAAAACATTCTAGCGGTTTAAATGCCTGAAATCTGTCAACCGGCTTCCACAAAATCTCTTCGCGAAGGAGGTGCGACGTCAGCTAGTCATGCGCTCATGGATGAATTTGACTGAAGCAGTGTCAGCCTTGGGCAAAATTAAACGATCGCAGTGTGTGGTAGTATTACATAATATACACGCATTATAAATGACTCACGATAATATCTGTACCTACCACGAGCGAGCCGGGCGTTACGTTATTGCGGGCGGCAGCTATCGCCGGGGGCAGACTACGCAAGCCAACGAGCCCGACGTTACGTTATTGCGTGAGGGAGCTATCGCCGGCCGCCGGCCGGCGCCCGACTGGCGCATAGCTTCGGTAATCGTTTACGTTTGACTTCTGCATAAGTTACCTATGAGCGATTAGCAAAATATTTTGGGTGGATATAGGTCAGCAAGAACGGCGCTACCCGTCTGTGTAAATTTTACGATGAAGTTTGTCCTTATTTTGGGTGTTACGGCGGTGTGAAGCATTAAATGGTCCAAAAATATTGCATTTCAACTTGAACGCCAAAATATTAGTCTCACCGCTTTGAGTAACAAATATAATTTGAAGAGGGTCACTGCGCCTGCAAATTGTTGCCCAGATCAGCGTTCTACGTTGAACAGTTTCCGAGCACCAATTTAAATCCTGAATAGGCCAATTTTATCATTAAAGTGGTCACAACTTTGCACGTGGCACGCGCATTGTTCTCAACAACATTTTATACGCCAGGCCAATCGATTATCTATCACATAGTGTTGCTCGCGTACCGCTGCGACTCTTGATTGCCGAGCAAGTGACCGGGGAACCGCGAGGAACTTGCCCGTTTTTCGCGGTTTCCGAATGTCGCGTTCCCCATGTTAAACGAATGGCGCACGCGCGCACGCGCCGACACCGCACCTTTAGTCTTATTAAGCTGAAAATTTAATACGACCTGTTGAATCACGGAACCCAAAATTCCTGAAAAAATAACTCTCATAACTCATCAGACGACTGCACAGGAACCGAATTAGGGCGTCACTCCGGCGGCGTCGGCGGCGGCGGCGGCGGCGGCGGGTCATCTTTTAGGATTTATAATATAGAGACTAGATGGCCTTTATTGCGCGATGCGCAATTTATATAGCCAGCTTATTTATATATGCTATCCGTTTCCAGTGTCCCGTATTCCGTATTCAGTATTCCGTATTCAGTATTCCGTATTCAGTATTCCGTATTCAGTATTCCGTATTCAGTATTCCGTATTCAGTATTCCGTATTCAGTATTCCGTATTCAGTATTCCGTATTCAGTATTCCGTATTCAGTATTCCGTATTCAGTATTCCGTATTCAGTATTCCGTATTCCGTATTCCGTATTCCGTATTCAGTATTCCGTATTTATTATTCCGTATTACATATTCCGTATCTCGTTTCTCGTATTCCGTATTCTGTATTCTGTATTCCGTATTCCGTATTACGTATTACGTATCCCAACCCGTTCCCGTATCCCGTATCCCGTATCCCGTTACCGTATCCCGTTACCGTATCCCGTTACCGTATCCCGTTACCGTATCCTGTTACCGTATCCCGTTACCGTATCCCTTTACCGTATCCCGTTACCGTATCCCGTTACCGTATCCCGTTACCGTATCCCGTTACCCCGTTCCTGTATACTGTTACCGTATTCCGTTCCCGTATCCCGTTCCCGTATTCCGTTCCCGTATCCAGTTCCCGTATCCAGTTCTCGTATCCCGTTCCCGTATCCCGTTCCCGTATCTCTTTTCCGTATACCGTTCCCGTATCCCGTATCCCATTTCCATATCCCGTTCCTGTATCCCGTTCCTGTATCCCGTTCCTGTGTCCCGTTCCCGTATCCCGTTGCCGTATCCTGTTCCCGTATCCCGTTCCCGTATCCCGTTCCTGTATCCCGTTCCCGTTCCCGTATCTCGTTCCCGTTTCCCGTATCCCGCTCCCGTATCCCATTCCCGTATCCCGTTCCCGTATCCCGTTCCCGTATCCCGTTCCCGTATCCCGTTCCCGTATCCCGTTCCCGTATACCGTTCCCGTATCCCGTTCCCGTATCCCGTTCCCGTAACATGTTTCCGTTTCTGTATCCCGTGCCCGTATCCCGTATACTGTTCCCGTATCCTGTTCTCGCATCCAGTTCCCATACCCCGTTCCCGTATCCCGTTCCCGTATCCCGTATCCAGTTCCCGTATCCCGTTCCCGTATCCCGTATCCCGTTCCCGTATCCCGTTCCCGTATCCCGTTCCCGTATCCCGTTCCCGTATCCCGTTCCCGTATCCCGTTCCCGTATCCCGTTCCCGTATCCCGTTCCCGTATCCCGTTCCTGTATCCCGTTCCTGTATCCCGTATCCCGTTCCCGTATCCATTATCCCGTTCCCGTATCCCGTATCCCGTTCCCGTATCCCGTTGGAGTATCCCGTATCTCGTTTCCCGTTTCCGTATCTCGTATCCCCTTCACGTATCCGATCCCATATCCTTTATCCCGCTCCCGTATCCAGTTTCCGAAACGCCTTCCGGTTTCCCGTTCCGTATCCAGTTCCCGTATATCGCGTATATCCCGACATCTTATATCCCGTTCCCGTATCCCGTTTCCGTATTCTGATCCCGTATCCGGTATACCGTTCGCGTATCCGGGATACTTTAATCAGATCCCGTATCCAGTTACCGTATCCCGTTCCCGTATCCCGCTCCCGTATTTCATTCCCGTATCTCGTACACCGTTCCGATATCTCCTTACCATATCTAGTTCCCGTATCTCATTCCCGTGTCCTGTTCCCGTATCTAGTTCCAGCATCCCTTTCTCGTACCCAGTTTCCGTATCTTGTTGCCGTATTCCGTTCCATATCTTATTACCGTATCTCGTTGCCGCATCGCAGTCTCTGCCAAAACATTCTAGCGCTTTAAATGCCTGAAATCTGTCAACCGGCTTCCACAAAATCTCTTCGCGAAGGAGGTGCGACGTCAGCTAGGCATGCGCTCCTGGATGAATTTGACTGAAGCAGTGTCAGCCTTGGGCAAAATTAAACGATCGCAGTGTGTGGTAGGATTACATAATATACACGCATTATAAATGACTCACGATAATATCTGTACCTACCACGAGCGAGCCGGGCGTTACGTTATTGCGGGCGGCAGCTATCGCCGGGGGCAGACTACGCAAGCCAACGAGCCCGACGTTACGTTATTGCGTGAGGGAGCTATCGCCGGCCGCCGGCCGGCGCCCGACTGGCGCATAGCTTCGGTAATCGTTTACGTTTGACTTCTGCATAAGTTACCTATGAGCGATTAGCAAAATATTTTGGGTGGATATAGGTCAGCAAGAACGGCGCTACCCGTCTGTGTAAATTTTCCGGTGAAGTTTGTCCTTATTTTGGGTGTTACAGCGGTGTGAAGCATTAAATGGTCCAAAAATATTGCATTTCAACTTGAACGCCAAAATATTAGTCTCACAGCTTTGAGTAGCAAATATAATTTGAAGAGGGTCACTGCGCCTGCAAATTGGTGCCCGGATCAGCGTTCTACGTTGAACAGTTTCCGAGCACCAATTTAAATCCTGAATAGGCCAATGTTATCATTAAAGTGGTCACAACTTTGCACGTGGCACGCGCATTGTTCTCAACAACATTTTATACGCCAGGCCAATCGATTATCTATCACATAGTGTTGCTCGCGTACCGCTGCTACTCTTGGTTGCCGAGCAAGTGACCGGGGAACCGCGAGGAACTTGCCCGTTTTTCGCGATTTCCGAATGTCGCGTTCCCCATGTTAAACGAATGGCGCACGCGCGCACGCGCGGACACCGCACCTTTGGTCTTATTAAGCTGAAAATTTAATACGACCTGTTGAATTACGGAACCCAAAATTCCTGAAAAAATAACTCTCATAACTCATCAGACGACTGCACAGGAACCGATTTAGGGCGTCACTCCGGCGGCGGCGGCGGCGGCGGCGGCGGCGGGTCAAATTTTAGGATTTATAATATAGAGACTAGATGGCCTTTATTGCGCGATGCGCAATTTATATAGCCAGCTTATTTATATATGCTATCCGTTTCCAGTGTCCCGTATTCCGTATTCAGTATTCCGTATTCAGTATTCCGTATTCAGTATTCCGTATTCAGTATTCCGTATTCAGTATTCCGTATTCAGTATTCCGTATTCAGTATTCCATATTCAGTATTCCGTATTCAGTATTCCGTATTCAGTATTCCGTATTCAGTATTCCGTATTCCGTATTCCGTATTCAGTATTCCGTATTTATTATTCCGTATTACATATTCCGTATCTCGTTTCTCGTATTCCGTATTCTGTATTCTGTATTCCGTATTCTGTATTACGTATTACGTATCCCAACCCGTTCCCGTATCCCGTATCCCGTATCCCGTTACCGTATCCCGTTACCGTATCCCGTTACCGTATCCCGTTACCGTATCCCGTTACCGTATCCCGTTACCGTATCCCGTTACCGTATCCCGTTACCGTATCCCGTTACCGTATCCCGTTAAAGTATCCCGTTACCGTATCCAGTTACCGTATCCCGTTACCCCGTTCCTGTATACTGTTACCGTATTCCGTTCCCGTATCCCGTTCCCGTATTCCGTTCCCGTATCCAGTTCTCGTATCCCGTTCCCGTATCCCGTTCCCGTATCTCTTTTCCGTATCCCGTTCCCGTATCCCGGATCCCATTTCCGTATCCCGTTCCTGTATCCCGTTCCTGTATCCCGTTCCTGTATCCAGTTCCCGTATCCCGTTGCCGTATCCTGTTCCCGTATCCCGTTCCCGTATCCCGTTCCTGTATCCCGTTCCCGTTCCCGTATCCCGTTCCCGTTTCCCGTATCCCGTTCCCGTATCCCATTTCCGTATCCCGTTCCCGTATCGCGTTCCCGTATCCCGTTCCCGTATCCCGTTCCCGTATCCCGTTCCCGTATACCGTTCCCGTATTCCGTTCCCGTATCCCGTTCCCGTAACATGTTTCCGTTTCTGTATCCCGTGCCCGTATCCCGTATACTGTTCCCGTATCCTGTTCTCGCATCCAGTTCCCATACCCCGTTCCCGTATCCCGTTCCCGTATCCCGTATCCCGTTCCCGTATCCCGTTCCCGTATCCCGTATCCCGTTCCCGTATCCCGTTCCCGTATCCCGTTCCCGTATCCCGTTCCCGTATCCCGTTCCCGTATCCCGTTCCCGTATCCCGTTCCTGTATCCCGTTCCTGTATCCCGTATCCCGGTCCCGTATCCCGTATCCCGTTCCCGTATCCCGTTGGAATATCCCGTATCTCGTTTCCCGTTTCCGTATCTCGTATCCCCTTCACGTATCCGATCCCATATCCTTTATCCCGCTCCCGTATCCAGTTTCCGAAACCCCTTCCGGTTTCCCGTTCCGTATCCAGTTCCCGTATATCGCGTATATCCCGACATCTTATATCCCGTTCCCGTATCCCGTTTCCGTATTCTGATCCCGTATCCGGTATACCGTTCCCGTATCCGGGATACTTTAATCAGATCCCGTATCCAGTTACCGTATCCCGTTCCCGTATCCCGCTCCCGTTTCCCGTTCCCGTATCCCGTTGTCGTATCCCGTTCCCGTATTCCGTGCCCGTATCCCGTTCCCTGTTCCCGTATCCAGTTCCCGTATCCCGTTCCGGTATCCCGTTCCGGTATCCCGTTCCAGTATCCCGTTCCGGTATCCCGTTCCGGTATCCCGTTCCGGTACCCCGTTCCGGTATCCCGTTCCGGTATCCCATTCATGTATCCCGTATACCGTTACCGAATTCCTTAATCAGCTCCCGTATCCAGATTCCGTATCCCGTTGCCGTATCATGTTCCCTGTTCCCGTATCATGTTCCCGTATCCCGTATCCCGTATCCCGTATCCCGTATCCCGTATCCCGTATCCTGTATCCCATTCCCGTATGCCGTTTCCGTATCCCGTTTCCGTATCCTGTTTCCGTATCCCGTATCCCGTTCCCGTATCACGTTCCCGTATCCCGTTTCCGTATCCCGTTCCCGTATCCTGGTCCCGTATCCTGTTCCCGTATCCCGTTCCCTTATCTTGTAACTGTATCCCGTTCCCGTATCCCGTTCCCGTTTCCCGTACCCGTATCCCGTTCCCGTATCCCGTTCCCGTATCCCGTTCCCGTATCCCGTTCCCGTATCCCGTTCCCGTATCCCGTTCCCGTATCCCGTTCCCGTATCCCGTTCCCGTATCCCGCTCCCGTATCCCTTTACCCTATCCCATTCCCGCATCCCGTTCCCGTATCCCGTTCCCCTATCTCGTTCTCGTATCCAGTTCCCGTATTCCGTTCCTGTATTTCGTTCCCGTATTCCGTTCCCGTATTCCGTTCCCGTATTCTGTTCCCGTATTCCGTTCCCGTATTCCGTTCCCGTATTCCGTTCCCGTATTCCGTTCCCGTATTCCGTTCCCGTATTCCGTTCTCGTATTCATTTCCCGTATTCCGTTCCCGTATTCTGTTCCCATATCCCATTCCCGTATCCCGTTCCCGTATCCCGTTCCCGTATCCCATATCATGTTCCCGTATCCCATTCCCGTATCCCATTCCCGTATCCCATTCCCGTATCCCATTCCCGTATCCCATTCCCGTATCCCATTCCCGTATCCCATTCCCGTATCCCATTCCCGTATCCCATTCCCGTATCCCATTCCCGTATCCCATTCCCGTATCCCATTCCCGTATCCCATTCCCGTATCCCATTCCCGTATCCCATTCCGGTATCCCATTCCCGTATCCCATTCCCGTATCCCATTCCCGTATCCCATTCCCGTATCCCATTCCCGTATCCCATTCCCGTATCCCATTCCCGTATCCCATTCCCGTATCCCATTCCCGTATCCCATTCCCGTATCATATTCCGGTATCCCATTCCCGTATCCCATTCCCGTATCCCATTCCCGTATCCCATTCTCGTATCCCATTCCCGTATCCCATTCCCGTATCCCATTCCCGTATCCCATTCCCGTTCCCGTTGCCGTATCCCATTCCTGTATCCCGTTGCCGTATCCCGTTCCAGTATCCCGTATCGCGCTCCCACTCCAGTCCCCGTTCTCGTATCCCGTTTCCGTATCTTGTTTCCGTATCCCATTCCCGTATCACGTTCCCGTATCACGTTCCTGTATCACGTTCCCGTATCCCGTTCCCGTATCCCGTTCCCGTATCCCGTTCCCGTATCCCGTTCCCGTATCCCGTTCCCGTATCCCGTTCCCGTATCCCGTTCCCGTATCCCGTTCCCGTATCCCGTTCCCGTATCCCGTTCCCGTATCCCGTTCCCGTAGCCCGTTCCCGTGGCCCGTTCCCGTATCCCGCTCCCGTATCTTATTCCCGTATCTAGTACACCGTTCCGATATCTCCTTACCATATGTAGTTACCGTATCTCATTCCCGTATCGTGTTCTCGTATCTCGTTCCAGCATCCCTTTCCGTACCCAGTTTCCGTATCTTGTTGCCGTATTTCGTTCCCATATCTTCTTACCGTATCTCATTCCCGTGTCGCAGTCTCTGCCATAACATTTTAGCGGTTTACATGCCTGACATATGTCAACCGGCTTCAACAAAATCTCCCCGGGAGGGAGGTGCGACGTCTGCTAGTCATGCGCTCATTGATGAATTTGACTGCGACAGTGTCAGCCTTGGGCAAACTTAAACGACGCTATTTTATTCGACGCAATTATTTCGCAACGTTAGCGTCGGTAATCGTTTACGTTTGACTTCAGCATAAGTTCCCTATCAGCGATTTACAGAATATTTTGGGTGGATATAGGTCAGCAAGAACAGTGATATCCGTCTGTGTAAATTTACAGGTCAAGTTTGTCCTCTTTTTGGGTGTTCCGGCGGTGTGAAGGATTGCATTGTCCAAAAATATTGCATTTCAACTTCAACTCCAAAATATTAGTCACACAGCTTTGAGTAACACATCTAATTTGAAGACGGTCGCTGCGCCTGCAAAATGGTGCCCGGTTCAGCCTTCTACGTCGAACGGTTTCCGAGCACCAATTTAAATCCTGAATATGTCAATTGTATCATGAAAGTGGTGACAACTTTGCACGTGGCCCGCGCATCGCTCTGGACGACATTTTATACGCAAGGCCAATCAATTATCTATCACATAGTGTTGCTCGCTTATCGGTGCGACTCTCGGTTGCCGAGCAAGCGGCCGGGAAACCGCGCGAAACTTGGCCGTTTTTCGCGATTTCACAATGTCGCGTTTCCCATGTTAAACGAATGGCGCACGCGCACACGTGCCAACGCCGAACCGTCGGTTGGATGGACACCAAAACTTGATACGACCTGTTGAATCACGGGACCCAAAAGTGCTGAAAAAAATCACGTTCATAACTCATCAGACGGCTGCACAGGAACCGATTTAGGGCGTCACTCCGGCGGCGGCGGCGGCGGCGGGTCATCTTTTAGGATTTATAATATACTAGATGGCCTTTATTGCGCGATGCGCAATTTATATAGCCAGCTTATTTATATATGATATCCGTTTCCAGTGTCTCGTATTCCGTATTCAGTATTCCGTATTCAGTATTCCGTATTCAGTATTCCGAATTCAGTATTCCGTATTCAGTATTCCGTATTCCGTATTCAGTATTCCGTATTCCGTATTCCGTATTCCGTATTCAGTATTCCGTATTTATTATTCCGTATTACATATTCCGTATCTCGTTTCTCGTATTCCGTATTCTGTATTCTGTATTCCGTATTCCGTATTACGTATTACGTATTACGTATCCCAACCCGTTCCCGTATCCCGTATTTCGTATCCCGTTACAGTATCCCGTTACCGTATCCCGTTACCGTATCCCGTTACCGTATCCCGTTACCGTATCCCGTTACCGTATCCCGTTACCGTATCCCGTTACCGTATCCCGTTTCCCCGTTCCTGTATACTGTTACCGTATTCCGTTCCCGTATCCCGTTCCCGTATTCCGTTCCCGTATCCAGTTATCGTATCCCGTTCCCGTATCCCGTTCCCGTATCTCTTTTCCGTATCCCGTACCCGTATCCCGAATCCCATTTCCGTATCCCGTTCCTGTATCCCGTTCCTGTATCCCGTTCCTGTATCCCGTTCCTGTATCCCGTTCCCGCATCCCGTTGCCGTATCCTGTTCCCGTATCCCGTTCCCATATCCCGTTCCTGTATCCCGTTCCCGTTCCCGTATCCCGTTCCCGTTTCCCGTATCCCGTTCCCGTATCCCATTCCCGTATCCCGTTCCCGTATCCCGTTCCCGTATCCCGTTCCCGTATCCCGTTCCCGTATCCCGTTCCCGTATCCCGTTCCCGTATCTCGTTCCCGTATCCCGTTCCCGTATCCAGTTCCCGTATCCCGTTTTCGTATCCCGTTCCCGTATCCCGTTCCCGTATCCCGTTCCCATATCCCGTTCCCGTAACATGTTTCCGTTTCTGTATCCCTTGCCCGTATCCCGTATACTGTTCCCGTATCCTGTTCTCGCATCCAGTTCCCATACCCCGTTCCCGTATCCCGTTCCCGTATCCCGTATCCCGTTCCCGTATCCCGTTCCCGTATCCCGTTCCCGTATCCCGTTCCCGTATCCCGTTCCCGTATCCCGTTCCCGTATCCCGTTCCCGTATCCCGTTCCTGTATCCCGTTCCTGTATCCCGTTCCTGTATCCCGTATCCCGTTCCCGTATCCCGTATCCCGTCCCCGTATCCCGTTGGAATATCCCGTATCTCGTTTCCCGTTTCCGTATCTCGTATCCCCTTCACGTATCCGATCCCATATCCTTTATTCCGCTCCCGTATCCAGTTTCCGAAACCCCTTCCGGTTTCCCGTTCCGTATCCAGTTCCCGTATATCGCGTATATCCCGACATCTTATATCCCGTTCCCGTATCCCGTTTCCGTATTCTGATCCCGTATCCGGTATACCGTTCGCGTATCCGGGATACTTTAATCAGATCCCGTATCCAGTTACCGTATCCCGTTCCCGTATCCCGCTCCCGTATTTCATTCCCGTATCTCGTACACCGTTCCGATATCTCCTTACCATATCTAGTTCCCGTATCTCATTCCCGTGTCCTGTTCCCGTATCTAGTTCCAGCATCCCTTTCTCGTACCCAGTTTCCGTATCTTGTTGCCGTATTTCGTTCCATATCTTATTACCGTATCTCGTTGCCGCATCGCAGTCTCTGCCAAAACATTCTAGCGGTTTAAATGCCTGAAATCTGTCAACCGGCTTCCACAAAATCTCTTCGCGAAGGAGGTGCGACGTCAGCTAGTCATGCGCTCATGGATGAATTTGACTGAAGCAGTGTCAGCCTTGGGCAAAATTAAACGATCGCAGTGTGTGGTAGTATTACATAATATACACGCATTATAAATGACTCACGATGATATCTGTACCTGCCACGAGCGAGCCGGGCGTTACGTTATTGCGGGCGGCAGCTATCGCCGGGGGCAGACTACTCAAGCCAACGAGCCCGACGTTACGTTATTGCGTGAGGGAGCTATCGCCGGCCGCCGGCCGGCGCCCGACTGGCGCATAGCTTCGGTAATCGTTTACGTTTGACTTCTGCATAAGTTACCTATGAGCGATTAGCAAAATATTTTGGGTGGATATAGGTCAGCAAGAACGGCGCTACCCGTCTGTGTAAATTTTCCGGTCAAGTTTGTCCTTATTTTGGGTGTTACGGCGGTGTGAAGCATTAAATGGCCCAAAAATATTGCATTTCAACTTGAACGCCAAAATATTAGTCTCACAGCTTTGAGTAACAAATATAATTTGAAGAGGGTCACTGCGCCTGCAAATTGGTGCCCGGATCAGCGTTCTACGTTGAACATTTTCCGAGCACCAATTTAAATCCTGAATAGGCCAATTTTATCATTAAAGTGGTCACAACTTTGCACGTGGCACGCGCATTGTTCTCAACAACATTTTATACGCCAGGCCTTTCGATTATCTATCACATAGTGTTGCTCGCGTACCGCTGCGACTCTTGGTTGCCGAGCAAGTGACCGGGGAACCGCGAGGAACTTGCCCGTTTTTCGCGATTTCCGAATGTCGCGTTCCCCATGTTAAACGAATGGCGCACGCGCGCACGCGCCGACACCGCACCTTTGGTCTTATTAAGCTGAAAATTTAATACGACCTGTTGAATCACGGAACCCAAAATTCCTGAAAAAAATAACTCTCATAACTCATCAGACGACTGCACAGGAACCGATTTAGGGCGTCACTCCGGCGGCGGCGGCGGCGGCGGCGGCGGCGGGTCATCTTTTAGGATTTACTAGATGGCCTTTATTGCGCGATGCGCAATTTATATAGCCAGCTTATTTATATATGCTAGCCGTTTCCAGTGTCTCGTATTCCGTATTCTGTATTCTGTATTCCGTATTCACAATTCCGTTTTCCGTATTCCGTATTCCGTATTCCGTATCTCGTATTTCGTATCTCGTATTCCGTATTCCGTATTCCGTATTATGTATTCCGTATTCTGTATTACGTATTACGTATTACGTATTACGTATTACGTATTACGTATTACGCATCCCGTTCCCATATCCCGTATCCTGTTCCCGGTATCCCGTTCCCGGTATCCCGTTCCAGTATCCCGTTCCCGTATCCCGTTCCCGTACCCCGTTCCCGTATCCCGTTCCCGTATCCCGTTCCCGTATCCCGTTTCCGTATCCCGTTCCCGTATCCCGTTCCCGTATCCCGTTCCCGTATCCCGTTCCCGTATCCCGTCCCCATATCCCGTTCCCGTATCCCGTTCCCATATCCCGTTACCGTATCCCGTTCCCGTATCCCGTTCTCGTATCCCGTTCCCGTATCCCGTTCCCGTATCCCGTTCCCGTATCCCGTTCCCGTATCCCGTTCCCGTATCCCGTTCCCGTATCCCGTTCCCGTATCCCGTTCCCGTATCTCGTTCCCGCATCCCGTTCCAGAATTCCGTTCCCGTATCCCGTTTCCGTATCCTGTTTACGTATACCAGGCCCGTATACCGTGTCTCGTTCTTGTAACCCGGTCCCGTATCCTGTTCCCGTATCCCGTTCCCTTATCCCGTATCCCGTTCCAGTATCTCGTTCCCGTATCCCGTTCCCGTATCCCGTTCCCGTATCCCGTTCCCGTATCCCGTTCCCGTATCCCGTTCCTGTATGCCGTTCCCGTATCCCGTTCCCGTATCCCGTTCCAGTATCCCGTTCCCGTTCCCGTATGACGTTCCCGTATCCCGTTCCCGTATCCCGTTCCCGTATCCCGTTCCCGTATCCCGTTCCCGTATCCCGTTCCCGTATCCCGTTCCCGTATCCCGTTACCGTATCCCGTTCCCGTATCACGTTCCCGTATCCCGTTCCCGTATCCCGTTCCCGTATCCTGTTAACGTATCCCGTTGCCGTATCACGTTACCGTATCCCGTTGCCGTATCCTGTTGCCGTATCCCGTTGCCATATCCCGTTCCCGTATCCCGTTCCCCTATCCCGTTCCCGTATCCCGTTCCTGTATCTCATACCAGTATCCCGTACCAGTATCCCGTACCAGTATCCCGTACCAGTATCCCGTTCCCGTATCCCGTTCCCGTATCCCGTTCCCTTATCCCGTTCCCGTATCCTGTTCCTGTATCCTGTTCCCGTATCCTGTTCCCGTTTCCTGTTCCCGTATGCTGTTCCCGTATCCTGTTCTCGTATCCTGTTCTCGTATCCTGTTCCTGTATCCTGTTCCCGAATCCTGTTCCCGTATCCTGTTCCCGTATCCTGTTCCCATATCCTGTTCCCGTATCCTGTTCCCGTATCCTGTTCCCGTTCCCCTATCTCGTTCCCGCATTGCTTTCCCGTATCCCCTTCCCGCATCCCGTTCCCGTATTCCGTTCCCGTATCCCGTTCCCGTATCCCGTTCCCGTATCCCGTTCCCGTATCCCGTTGCCGTATCCCGTTCCCGTATCCCGTTCCCGTTTCCCGTATCCCGTTCCCGTATCCCGTTCCCGTATCCCGTTCCCGTATCCCGTTCCCGTATCCCGTTCCCGTTTCCCGTTCCCGTATCCCGTTTCCGTATTCTGATCCCGTATACCATATCCCGTTCCAGTATCACGTTTACCTTAATCAGCTCACGTATCCAGTTACCGTATCCCGTTCCCGTATCCCGCTCCCGTATCTCATTCCCGTATCTCGTACACCGTTCCGATATCTCCTTACCATATCTAGTTCCCGTATCTCATTCCCGTATCCTGTTCCCGTATCTAGTTCCAGCATCCCTTTCTCGTACCCAGTTTCCGTATCTTGTTGCCGTATTTCGTTCCCATATCTTCTTACCGTATCTCGTTGCCGTATCGCAGTTTGCCAATACATTCTAGCGGTTTAAATGCCTGAAATCTGTCAACCGACTTCAACAAAATATCCTCGCGAGGGAGGTGCGACGTCAGCTAGTCATGCGCTCATGGATGAATTTGACTGAAGCAGTGTCAGTCTTGGGCAAAATTAAGCAACCGTAGTGTGTGGTAGGATGACATAATATACATGCATTATAAATGACTCACGATAATATGTTAGCGGAATATTAGGTACTCGCCAGTGCTCGCGGATCTTGGCATGTTAGTAGACCTACCACGAGCAACGAGCCGGACGTTACGTTATTGCGGGCGGGCGGCGCCGCCGGCGCCAGACTATGCAAGCCAACGAGCCGGACGTTACGTTATTGCGTGAGGGAGCTATCGCCGGCCGCCGGCCGGCGCCCGACTGGCGCATAGCGTCGGTAATCGTTTACGTTTGACTTCAGCATAAGTTACCTATGAGGGATTAGCAAAATATTTTGGGTGGATATAGGTCAGCAAGAACGGCGCTATCCGTCTGTGTCAATTTTCCGGTCAAGTTTGTCCTCATTTTGGGTGTTATGGCGGTGTGAAGGATTCAACTGTCCAAAAATAATGCAATTCGACTTCAACGCCAAAATATTAGTCTCACAGCTTTGAGTAACAAATATAATTTGAAGACGGTCACTGCGCCTGCAAAATAGTGCCCGGATCAGCGTTCTACGTCAAATAGTTTCCGAGCACCAATTGAAATCCTGAATAGGCCAATTGTATCATTAAAGTGATCACAACTTTGTACGTGGCACGCGCATCGCTCTGGACGACACCCTATACGCATGGCCAATCGATTATCTATCACATAGTGTTGCTTGCGTACCGCTGCGACTCTTGGTTGCCGAGCAAGTGACCGGGGAACCGCGAGGAACTTGCCCGTTTTTCGCGATTTCCGAATGTCGCGTTCCACATGTTAAACGAATGGCGCACGCGCGCACGCGCCGACACCGCACCTTTGGTTTTATTAAGCTGAAAATTCAATACGACCTGTTGAATCACGGAACCCAAAAGTCCTGAAAAAATAACTCTCATAACTCATCAGACGACTGCACAGGAACTGATTTAGGGCGTCACTCCGGCGGCGGCGGCGGCGGCGGCGGCGGCGGGTCATCTTTTAGGATTTACTAGATGGCCTTTATTGCGCGATGCGCAATTTATATAGCCAGCTAATTTATATATGCTAGCCGTTTCCCGTATCTCGTATTCCGTATTCAGTATTTGGTATTCCTTATTCCTTATTCCGTATTCCGTATTCCGTATTCCGTAGTCCGTATGTCGTATTCCGTATCCCGTTCCCGTTCTTGTATCCCGTTCCCGTCTCCCGTTCCCGTATCCTGTTCCCGTATCCCGTTCCCGTATCCCGTTACCGTATCCCGTTACCGTATCCCGTTACCGTATCCCGTTACCGTATCCCGTTACCGTATCCCGTTACCGTATCCCGTTACCGTATCCCGTTGCCGTATCCCGTTACCGTATCCCGTTACCGTATCCCGTTACCGTATCCCGTTACTGTATCTCGTTCCCGTATCCCGTTCCTGTATCCTGTTCCCGTATTCCGTTCCCGTATCCGGTTCCCGTATCTGGTTCCCGTATCCGGTTCCCGTATCCGGTTCCCGTATCCGGTTCCCGTATCCCGTTCCCGTATCCCGTTCCCGTATCCCGTTCCCGTATCTCGTTCCCGTATCCCGTTCCCGTATCCCGTACCCGTATCCCGTTCCCGTATCCCGTTCAATTATCCCGTTCCAGTATCCCGTTCTCGTTCCCGTATCCCGTTCCCGTATCCCGTTCCCGTATCCCGTTCCGTATCCCGTTCGCGTATCCCGTTCCCGTATCCCGTTCCCGTATCCCGTTCCCGTATCCCGTTCCCGTATCCCGTTCCCGTATCCCGTTCCCGTATCCCGTTCCCGTATCCCGTTCCCGTATCCTATTCCCGTATACAGTATCCCGTATCCCGTTCCCGTATCCCGTTCCCGTATCCCGTTCCCGTATCCCGTTCCCGTATCCGTTCCCATATCCCGTTCCCGTATCCCGTTCCCGTATCCCGTTCCCGTATCCCCTTCCCGTATCCCGTTCCCGTATCCCGTTCCCGTATCCCGTTCCCGTATCCCGTTCCCGTATCCCGTTCCCGTATCCCGTTCCTGTATCATGCAACTGTATCCTGTTCTCGTATCCCGTTCCCGTATCCCGTTCCCGTATCCCTTTCCCGTATCCCGTTCCCATATCCCGTTCCCGTATCCCGTTCCCGTATCCCGTTCCCATATCCCGTTCCCGTATCCTGTTCCCGTATCCCGTTCCCGTATCCCGTTCCCGTATCTCGTTCCCGTATCCCGTTCCCGTATTCCGTTCCCGTAACCCGTTCCCGTTCCCGTATCCCGTATCCCATTCCCGTATGCCGTATCCCGTATCCCGTTCCCGTATCCCGTTCCCGTATCCCGTTCCCGTATCCCGTTCCCGTATCCCTTTCCCGTTTCCCGTTCCCGTATCCCGTTCCCGTTCCCGTATACGGTTCCGGTATCCCGTTTCCGCATCCCGTTCCCGTATTCCGTTCCCGTATCCCGTTTCCGTATCCCTTTCCCGTATCTTGTTCCCGTATCCCGTTCCCGTATCCCGTTCCCGTATCCCGTTCCCGTATCCCGTTCCCGTATCCCGTTCCCGTATCCCGTTCCCGTATCCCGTATCCCGTTCCCGTATCCCGTTCCCGTATCCCGTTCCCGTATCCCTTTCCCGTATCTAGTTCCCGTATCCCGTTCCCGTATCCCGTTTCCATATCCCGTTCCCGTTTCCCGTTCCCGTATCCCGTTCCATATCCTGTTCCCGTATCCTGTTCCCGTATCGCGTTCCCGTATACCGTTCCGTATCCCATTCCCGTATCCCATTTCCCGTTCCCGTATCCCGTTCCTGTATCCAGTTCCCGTATCTCGTTCCCGTATCCCGTCCCCGTATCCCGTTCCCGTATTCCGTTCCCGTATTCTGTTCCCATATCCCGTTCCCGTATCCCGTTCCCGTATCCCGTTCCCGTATCCCATATCATGTTCCCGTATCCCATTCCCGCATCCCATTCCCGTATCCCATTCCCGTATCCCATTCCCGTATCCCATTCCCGTATCCCATTCCCGTATCCCATTCCCGTATCCCATTCCCGTATCCCATTCCCGTATCCCATTCCCGTATCCCATTCCCGTATCCCATTCCCGTATCCTATTCCCGTATCCCATTCCCGTATCCCATTCCCGTATCATATTCCGGTATCCCATTCCCGTATCCCATTCACGTATCCCATTCCCGTATCCCATTCTCGTATCCCATTCCCGTATCCCATTCCCGTATCCCATTCCCGTACCCGTTGCCGTATCCCATTTCTGTATCCCGTTGCCGTATCCCGTTCCAGTATCACGTATCGCGCTCCCACTCCAGTCCCCGTTCTGGTATCCCGTTTCCGTATCTCGTTCCCGTATCTCGTTCCCGTATCCCGTTCCCGTATCCCGTTCCCGTATCCCGTTCCCGTAGCCCGTTCCCGTGGCCCGTTCCCGTATCCCGCTCCCGTATCTTATTCCCGTATCTAGTACACCGTTCCGATATCTCCTTACCATATCTAGTTACCGTATCTCATTCCCGTATCGTGTTCTCGTATCTCGTTCCAGCATCCCTTTCCGTACCCAGTTTCCGTCTCTTGTTGCCGTATTTCGTTCCCATATCTTCTTACCGTATCTCGTTCCCGTGTCGCAGTCTCTGCCATAACATTTTAGCGGTTTACATGCCTGACATATGTCAACCGGCTTCAACAAAATCTCCCCGGGAGGGAGGTGCGACGTCTGCTAGTCATGCGCTCATTGATGAATTTGACTGCGACAGTGTCAGTCTTGGGCAAACTTAAACGACGCTATTTTATTCGACGCAATTATTTCGCAACGTTAGCGTCGGTAATCGTTTACGTTTGACTTCAGCATAAGTTCCCTATCAGCGATTTACAGAATATTTTGGGTGGATATAGGTCAGCAAGAACAGTGATATCCGTCTGTGTAAATTTACAGGTCAAGTTTGTCCTCGTTTTGGGTGTTCCGGCGGTGTGAAGGATTGCATTGTCCAAAAATATTGTATTTCAACTTCAACTCCAAAATATTAGTCACACAGCTTTGAGTAACACATCTAATTTGAAGACGGTCGCTGCGCCTGCACAATGGTGCCCGGTTCAGCCTTCTACGTCGAACGGTTTCCGAGCACCAATTTAAATCCTGAATATGTCAATTGTATCATGAAAGTGGTGACAACTTTGCACGTGGCCCGCGCATTGCTCTGGGCGACATTTTATACGCAAGGCCAATCAATTATCTATCACATAGTGTTGCTCGCTTATCGGTGCGACTCTCCGTTGCCGAGCAAGCGGCCGGGAAACCGCGCGAAACTTGGCCGTTTTTCGCGATTTCACAATGTCGCGTTTCCCATGTTAAACGAATGGCGCACGCGCACACGTGCCAACGCCGCACCGTCGGTCGGATGGACACCAAAACTTGATACGACCTGTTGAATCACGGGACCCAAAAGTGCTGAAAAAAATCACGTTCATAACTCATCAGACGGCTGCACAGGAACCGATTTAGGGCGTCACTCCGGCGGCGGCGGCGGCGGCAGGTCATCTTTTAGGATTTATAATATACTAGATGGCCTTTATTGCGCGATGCGCAATTTATATAGCCAGCTTATTTATATATGATATCCGTTTCCAGTGTCTCGTATTCCGTATTCAGTATTCCGTATTCAGTATTCCGTATTCAGTATTCCGTATTCAGTATTCCGTATTCAGTATTCCGTATTCAGTATTCCGTATTCCGTATTCAGTATTCCGTATTCCGTATTCCGTATTCCGTATTCAGTATTCCGTATTTATTATTCCGTATTACATATTCCGTATCTCGTTTCTCGTATTCCGTATTCTGTATTCTGTATTCCGTATTCCGTATTACGTATTACGTATTACTTATCCCAACCCGTTCCCGTATCCCGTATCCCGTATCCCGTTACAGTATCCCGTTACCGTATCCCGTTACCGTATCCCGTTACCGTATCCCGTTACCGTATCCCGTTACCGTATCCCGTTACCGTATCCCGTTACCGTATCCCGTTTCCCCGTTCCTTTATACTGTTACCGTATTCCGTTCCCGTATCCCGTTCCCGTATTCCGTTCCCGTATCCAGTTATCGTATCCCGTTCCCGTATCCCGTTCCCGTATCTCTTTTCCGTATCCCGTACCCGTATCCCGAATCCCATTTCCGTATCTCGTTCCTGTATCCCGTTCCTGTATCCCGTTCCTGTATCCCGTTCCGGTATCCCGTTCCCGTATCCCGTTGCCGTATCCTGTTCCCGTATCCCGTTCCCTATCCCGTTCCTGTATCCCGTTCCCGTTCCCGTATCCCGTTCCCGTTTCCCGTATCCCGTTCCCGTATCCCATTCCCGTATCCCGTTCCCGTATCCCGTTCCCGTATCCCGTTCCCGTATCCCGTTCCCGTATCCCGTTCCCGTATCCCGTTCCCGTATCTCGTTCCCGTATCCCGTTCCCGTATCCAGTTTTCGTATCCCGTTCCCGTATCCCGTTCCCGTATCCCGTTCCCGTATCCCGTTCCCATATCCCGTTCCCGTAACATGTTTCCGTTTCTGTATCCCGTGCCCGTATCCCGTATACTGTTCCCGTATCCTGTTCTCGCATCCAGTTCCCATACCCCGTTCCCGTATCCCGTTCCAGTATCCCGTATCCCGTTCCCGTATCCCGTGCCCGTATCCCGTTCCCGTATCCCGTTCCCGTATCCCGTTCCCGTATCCCGTTCCCGTATCCCGTTCCCGTATCCCGTTCCCGTATCCCGTTCCTGTATCCCGTTCCTGTATCCCGTTCCTGTATCCCGTTCCTGTATCCCGTATCCCGTTCCCGTATCCCGTATCCCGTTCCCGTATCCCGTTGGAATATCCCGTATCTCGTTTCCCGTTTCCGTATCTCGTATCCCCTTCACGTATCCGATCCCATATCCTTTATCCCGCTCCCGTATCCAGTTTCCGAAACCCCTTCCGGTTTCCCGTTCCGTATCCAGTTCCCGTATATCGCGTATATCCCGACATCTTATATCCCGTTCCCGTATCCCGTTTCCGTATTCTGATCCCGTATCCGGTATACCGTTCGCGTATCCGGGATACTTTAATCAGATCCCGTATCCAGTCACCGTATCCCGTTCCCGTATCCCGCTCCCGTATTTCATTCCCGTATCTCGTACACCGTTCCGATATCTCCTTACCATATCTAGTTCCCGTATCTCATTCCCGTGTCCTGTTCCCGTATCTAGTTCCAGCATCCCTTTCTCGTACCCAGTTTCCGTATCTTGTTGCCGTATTTCGTTCCATATCTTATTACCGTATCTCGTTGCCGCATCGCAGTCTCTGCCAAAACATTCTAGCGGTTTAAATGCCTGAAATCTGTCAACCGGCTTCCACAAAATCTCTTCGCGAAGGAGGTGCGACGTCAGCTAGTCATGCGCTCATGGATGAATTTGACTGAAGCAGTGTCAGCCTTGGGCAAAATTAAACGATCGCAGTGTGTGGTAGTATTACATAATATACACGCATTATAAATGACTCACGATAATATCTGTACCTACCACGAGCGAGCCGGGCGTTACGTTATTGCGGGCGGCAGCTATCGCCGGGGGCAGACTACTCAAGCCAACGAGCCCGACGTTACGTTATTGCGTGAGGGAGCTATCGCCGGCCGCCGGCCGGCGCCCGACTGGCGCATAGCTTCGGTAATCGTTTACGTTTGACTTCTGCATAAGTTACCTATGAGCGATTAGCAAAATATTTTGGGTGGATATAGGTCAGCAAGAACGGCGCTACCCGTCTGTGTAAATTTTCCGGTCAAGTTTGTCCTTATTTTGGGTGTTACGGCGGTGTGAAGCATTAAATGGCCCAAAAATATTGCATTTCAACTTGAACGCCAAAATATTAGTCTCACAGCTTTGAGTAACAAATATAATTTGAAGAGGGTCACTGCGCCTGCAAATTGGTGCCCGGATCAGCGTTCTACGTTGAACAGTTTCCGAGCACCAATTTAAATCCTGAATAGGCCAATTTTATCATTAAAGTGGTCACAACTTTGCACGTGGCACGCGCATTGTTCTCAACAACATTTTATACGCCAGGCCTATCGATTATCTATCACATAGTGTTGCTCGCGTACCGCTGCGACTCTTGGTTGCCGAGCAAGTGACCGGGGAACCGCGAGGAACTTGCCCGTTTTTCGCGATTTCCGAATGTCGCGTTCCCCATGTTAAACGAATGGCGCACGCGCGCACGCGCCGACACCGCACCTTTGGTCTTATTAAGCTGAAAATTTAATACGACCTGTTGAATCACGGAACCCAAAATTCCTGAAAAAAATAACTCTCATAACTCATCAGACGACTGCACAGGAACCGATTTAGGGCGTCACTCCGGCGGCGGCGGCGGCGGCGGCGGCGGCGGGTCATCTTTTAGGATTTACTAGATGGCCTTTATTGCGCGATGCGCAATTTATATAGCCAGCTTATTTATATATGCTAGCCGTTTCCAGTGTCTCGTATTCCGTATTCTGTATTCTGTATTCCGTATTCACAATTCCGTTTTCCGTATTCCGTATTCCGTATTCCGTATCTCGTATTTCGTATCTCGTATTCCGTATTCCGTATTCCGTATTATGTATTCCGTATTCTGTATTACGTATTACGTATTACGTATTACGTATTACGCATCCCGTTCCCGTATACCGTATCCTGTTCCCGGTATCCCGTTCCCGGTATCCCGTTCCAGTATCCCGTTCCCGTATCCCGTTCCCGTACCCCGTTCCCGTATCCCGTTCCCGTATCCCGTTCCCGTATCCCGCTTCCGTATCCCGTTCCCGTATCCCGTTCCCGTATCCCGTTCCCGTATCCCGTCCCCATATCCCGTTCCCGTATCCCGTTACCGTATCCCGTTCCCGTATCCCGTTCCCGTATCCCGTTCCCGTATCCCGTTCCCGTATCCCGTTCCCGTATCCCGTTCCCGTATCCCGTTCCCGTATCCCGTTCCCGTATCTCGTTCCCGCATCCCGTTCCAGAATTCCGTTCCCGTATCCCGTTTCCGTATCCTGTTTACGTATACCAGGCCCGTATACCGTGTCTCGTTCTTGTAACCTGGTCCCGTATCCTGTTCCCGTATCCCGTTCCCTTATCCCGTATCCCGTTCCAGTATCTCGTTCCCGTATCCCGTTCCCGTATCCCGTTCCCGTATCCCGTTCCCGTATCCCGTTCCTGTATGCCGTTCCCGTATCCCGTTCCCGTATCCCGTTCCAGTATCCCGTTCCCGTTCCCGTATGACGTTCCCGTATCCCGTTCCCGTATCACGTTCCCGTATTCCGTTCCCGTATCCCGTATCCGTATCCCGTTCCCGTATCCCGTTCCCGTATCCCGTTCCCGTATCCCGTTCCCGTATCACGTTCCCGTATCCCGTTCCCGTATCCCGTTCCCGTATCCTGTTAACGTATCCCGTTGCCGTATCCCGCTACCGTATCCCGTTGCCGTATCCTGTTGCCGTATCCCGTTGCCGTATCCCGTTCCCGTATCCCGTTCCACTATCCCGTTCCCGTATCCCGTTCCTGTATCTCATACCAGTATCCCGTACCAGTATCCCGTACCAGTATCCCGTACCAGTATCCCGTTCCCGTATCCCGTTCCCGTATCCCGTTCCCGTATCCCGTTCCCTTATCCCGTTCCCGTATCCTGTTCCTGTATCCTGTTCCCGTATCCTGTTCCCGTTTCCTGTTCCCGTATGCTGTTCCCGTATCCTGTTCTCGTATCCTGTTCTCGTATCCTGTTCCCGTATCCTGTTCCCGTATCCTGTTCCCGTATCCTGTTCCCGTATCCTGTTCCCGTATCCTGTTCCCGTTCCCCTATCTCGTTCCCGCATTGCGTTCCCGTATCCCCTTCCCGCATCCCGTTCCCGTATTCCGTTCCCGTATCCCGTTCCCGTATCCCGTTCCCGTATCCCGTTCCCGTATCCCGTTCCCGTATCCCGTTGCCGTATCCCGTTCCCGTATCCCGTTCCCGTTTCCCGTATCCCGTTCCCGTATCCCGTTCCCGTATCCCGTTCCCGTATCCCGTTCCCGTTTCCCGTTCCCGTATCCCGTTTCCGTATTCTGATCCCGTATACCATATCCCGTTCCCGTATCACGTTTACCTTAATCAGCTCCCGTATCCAGTTACCGTATCCCGTTCCCGTATCCCGCTCCCGTATCTCATTCCCGTATCTCGTACACCGTTCCGATATCTCCTTACCATATCTAGTTCCCGTATCTCATTCCCGTATCCTGTTCCCGTATCTAGTTCCAGCATCCCTTTCTCGTACCCAGTTTCCGTATCTTGTTGCCGTATTTCGTTCCCATATCTTCTTACCGTATCTCGTTGCCGTATCGCAGTCTGCCAAAACATTCTAGCGGTTTAAATGCCTGAAATCTGTCAACCGACTTCAACAAAATATCCTCGCGAGGGAGGTGCGACGTCAGCTAGTCATGCGCTCATGGATGAATTTGACTGAAGCAGTGTCAGTCTTGGGCAAAATTAAGCAATCGTAGTGTGTGGTAGGATGACACAATATACATGCATTATAAATGACTCACGATAATATGTTAGCGGAATATTAGGTACTCGCCAGTGCTCGCGGATCTTGGCATGTTAGTAGACCTACCTACCACGAGCAACGAGCCGGACGTTACGTTATTGCGTGCGGGCGGCGCCGCCGGCGCCAGACTACGCAAGCCAACGAGCCGGACGTTACGTTATTGCGTGAGGGAGCTATCGCCGGCCGCCGGCCGGCGCCCGACTGGCGCATAGCGTCGGTAATCGTTTACGTTTGACTTCAGCAAAAGTTACCTATGAGCGATTAGCAAAATATTTTGGATGGATATAGGTCAGCAAGAACGGCGCTATCCGTCTGTGTAAATTTTCTGGTCAAGTTTGTCCTCATTTTGGGTGTTACAGCGGTGTGAAGCATTAAATGGTCCAAAAATATTGCATTTCAACTTCAACGCCAAAACATTAGTCTCACAGCTTTGAGTAACACATATAATTTGAAGACGGTCACTGCGCCTGCAAAATGGTGCCCCGATCAGCGTTCTACGTCAAACAGTTTCCGAGCACCAATTGAAATCCTGAATAGGCCAATTTTATCATTAAAGTGGTCACAACTTTGCACGTGGCACGCGCATCGCTCTGGACGACACTCTATACGCAAGGCCAATCGATTATCTATCACATAGTGTTGCTCGCATACCGCTGCGACTCTCGGTTGCCGAGCAAGCGGCCGGGGAACCGGGCGAAACTTGTCCGTTTTTCGCGATTTCCGAATGACTCGTTTCCCATGTTAAACGAATGGCGCACGCGCGCACGCGCCGACGCCGCACCTTTGTTTTTTTGAAGCTGAAAATTTAATACGACCTGTTGAATCACGGGACCCAAAAGTTCTGAAAAAAATCACCCTCATAACTCTTCAGACGGCTGCACAGGAACCGATTTAGGGCGTCACCCCGGCGGCGGCGGCGGCGGCGGCGGGTCATCTTTTAGGATGTATAATATAGGGATAGAGATAGAGGGCCTGTATTGCGCGATGCGCAATTTCTATAGCCAGCTAATTTATATATGCTAGCCGTTTCCCGTGTTCCGTATTCCGTATTCCATGTCTCGTATTCCGTATTCCGTATCCCGTTCCCGTATTCCGTTCCCGTATCCCGTTCCCGTATCCTGTATCCCGTATCCTGTATCCCGTATCCCGTATCCTGTATCCCGTATCCTGTATCCCGTATCCCGTTCCCATATCCCGTTCCCGTATACCGTTCCCGTATCCCATTCCCGTATCCCGTTCCCGTATCCCGTTCCCGTATCCCGTTCCCGTATCCCGTTCCCGTATCCCGTTCCCGTATACCGTTCCCGTAAACCGTTCCCGTATCCGGTTCCCGTATCCGGTTCCCGTATCCGGTTCCCGTATCCGGTTCCCGTATCCGGTTCCCGTATCCGGTTCCCGTATCCGGTTCCCGTATCTGGTTCCCGTATCCCGTTCCCGTATCCCGTTCCCGTATCCCGTTCTCGTATCCCGTATCCCGTATCTAGTTTCCCGTTTCCGTATCCCGTTCCCGTATCCCGTATCCCGTTCCCGTATCCCGTTCCCGTATCCCGTTCCCGTATCCCGTTCCCGTATCTCGTTCCCGTATCCCGTTCCCGTATCCCGTTCACGTATCCCGTTCCCGTATCCCGTTCCCGTATCCCGTTCCCGTATCCCGTTCCCGTATCCCATTCCCGTATCCCGTTCCCGTATCTCATTTCCCGTTTCCCGTTTCCCGTTTCCGTATCCCGTATCCCGTTCACGTGTCCGATCTCGTATCCTTTATCCCGCTCCCGTATCCAGTTTCCGAATCCCCTTACTGTTTCCCGTTCTCGTATCCCGTTCCGTATCCAGTTCCCGTATCTTATATCCCGTTACGTATCCGATCCCGTATCCTTCCCGTTTCCGTTTCCCGTATCCCGTTTCCGTATCCCGTTTCCGTATCCCGTTCCCGTATCCAGTATCCCGTTCCCGTATCCCGTTCCAGTATCCCATTCCCGTATCCCGTTCCCGTATCCCGTTCCCGTATCCCTTTCCCGGTCCCGTATCCCGTTCCCTTTTCCAATTCCCGTATCCCGTTCCCGTATCCCATTCCCGTAACCCGTTCCCGTATCCCGTTCTGTATCCCGTTTTCGTATCCTGTTCCCGTATCTCTTTCCCGTATCCCGTTCCCGTATCCCGTTCTCGTATCCCGTTCCCGTATCCCGTTCCCGTATCCCGTTCCCGTATCCCGTTCCCGTATCCCGTTCCCGTATCCAGTTCCCGTATCCCGTTCCCGTATCCCGTTCCCGTATCCCGTATCCCGTTCCCGTATCCCGTTTATGTATCCCGTTTCCCTATCCCGTTTCCGTATCACGTTTCTGTATCCCGTTCCGGTATCCCGTTCCCGTATCCCGTTCCCGTATCCCGTTCCTGTATCCCGTTCCCGTATCCCGTTCCCGTATCCCGTTCCAGTATCCCGTTCCCGTATCTCGTTCCCGTATCCCCTTCCCGTATCCCGTTCCGGTATCCCGTATTCCGTTCCCGTATCCCGTATACCTTAATCAGCTCCCGTATCCAGTTCCCGCATCCCACTCCCGTATCCAGTTCCCGTATCCCACTCCCGTATCTCTTTCCCGTATATCGTACACCGTTCCGATATCTTCTTACCATATCTAGTTCCCGTATCCCATTCCCGTATCCTGTTCCCGTATCTAGTTCCAGCATCCCCTTATCGTACCCAGTTTCCTTATCTTGTTGCCGTATTTCGTTCCCATATCTTCCTACCGTATCTCGTTGCCGTATCGCAGTATCTGCCAAAACATTCTAGCGGTTTAAATGCCTGAAATCTGTCAACCGACTTCAACAAAATATCCTCGCGAGGGAGGTGCGATGTCAGCTAGTCAAGCGCTCATGGATGAATTTGACTGAAGCAGTGTCAGTCTTGGGCAAAATTAAGCAATCGTAGTGTGTGGTATGATTACATAATATACATGCATTATAAATGACTCACGATAATATGTTAGCGGAATATTAGTTACACGCCAGTGCCCGCGGATCTTGGCATGTTAGTAGACCTACCTACCACGAGCAACGAGCCGGACGTTACGTTATTGCGGGCGGGCGGCGCCGCCGGCGCCAGACAACGGAAGCAAACGAGCCGGACGTTACGTTATTGCGTGAGGGAGCTATCGCCGGCCGCCGGCCGGCGCCCGACTGGCGCATAGCGTCGGTAATCGTTTACGTTTGACTTCAGCATAAGTTACCTATGAGCGATTAGCAAAATACTTTGGGTGGATATAGGTCAGCAAGAACGGCGCTATCCGTCTGTGTAAATTTTCCGGTCAAGTTTGTCCTCATTTTGGGTGTTACGGCGGTGTGAAGGATTCAACTGTCCAAAAATATTGCAATTCGACTTCAACGCCAAAATATTAGTCTCACAGCTTTCAGTAACAAATATAATTTGAGGGCGGTCACTGCGCCTGCAAAATGGTGCCCGGATCAGCGTTCTACGTCAAACAGTTTCCGAGCACCAATTGAAATCCTGAATAGGCCAATTTTATCATTAAAGTAGTCACAACTTTGCACGTGACATGCGCATCGCTCTGGACGACACCCTATACGCAAGGCCAATCGATTATCTATCACATAGTGTTGCTCGCATATCGCTGCGACTTTCGGTTGCCGAGCAAGCGGCCGGGGAACCGGGCGAAACTTGCTCGTTTTTTCGCGATTTCACAATGTCGCGTTTCCCATGTTAAACGAATGGCGCACGCGCGCACGCGCCGACGCCGCACCGTTAGTCTTATTAACCTGAAAATTGAATACCACCTGTTGAATCACGGGACCCAAAAGTGCTGAAAAAATCACTTTCATAACTCATCAGACGGCTGCACAGGAACCGATTTAGGGCGTCACTCCGGCGGCGGCGGCGGCGGCGGCGGCGGCGGCGGCGGCGGGTCATCTTTTATGATTTATAATATATAGAGATAATATAGAGATAGAGATAGGGATAGAGACTAGAGGGCCTGTATTGCGCGATGCGCAATTTATATAGCCAGCTAATTTATATATGCTAGCCGTTTCCCGTATCTCGTATTCCGTATTCAGTATTCCGTATTCCTTATTCCTTATTCTGTATTCCGTATTTCGTAGTCCGTATCTCGTATTCCGTATTCCGTAGTCCATATCTCGTATTCCGTATTCCTTATTCCGTATTCCGTATTCCGTATTCCGTATCTCGTATTCCGTATTACGTATCCCGTTCCCGTGATTGTATCCCGTTCCCGTATCCTTTTCCCGTATCCCGTTTTCGTTCCCGTATCCCGTTCCCGTATCCCGTTCCCGTATCCCGTATCCTGTATCCCGTATACCGTATCCAGCTCCCTATCCAGTTCCCGTTCCTGTTCTCGTTCCCGTATCCCGTTTCCGTATCTCGTTTCCGCATCCCGTTCCCGTATCACGTTCCCGTATCACGTTCCCGTATCACGTTCCCGTATCCCGTTCCCGTATCACGTTCCCGTATCCCGTTCCCGTATCCCGTTCCCGTATCCCGTTCCCGTATCCAGTTCCCGTATCCCGTTCCCGTATCCCGTTCCCGTATCCCGTATCTCGTTTCCTGTTTCCGTATCCCGTATCCCGTTCCCATATTATGATCCCGTATCCCGTTCCCGTATCCCGTATTCCTTAATCAGCTCCCGTATCCAGTTCCCGTATACCGTTCCAGCATCCCGTTCCCGTATCCCGTATCCCGTATCCCGTTTCCCGTTCCCGTATCCCGTTCCCGTATCCCGTTCCCTATCCTGTTCCCGTATCCCGTTCCCGTATCCCGTTCCCGTATCCCGTATATCGTTCCCGTATCCCGTTCCCGTATCCCTTTCCCTATACATTTCCCGTAACCCGTGTCCCGTTCCCGTATCCCCTATGGCGCTCCCGCTCCAGTTCCCGTTCCCGTATCCCGTATCCCATTTCCGTATCACGTTACCCTATCCCGTTCCCGTATCCCATTATCGTATCCTGTTCCCGTATGCCGTTCCCGTATCCCGATCCCGTATCCCGTTCCATATCCCGTATCCCATTCTCGTATCCCGTTTCCCGTTCCCGTATCCCGTTCCCGTATCCCGTTTCCATATCCCGTTCCCGTATCCCGTTCCCGTATCCCGTTCCCGTATCCCGTTCCCGTATCCCGTTCCCGTATCCCGTTCCCGTATCCCGTTCCCGTATCCCGTATTTCGTTCCCGTATCCTTTTCCCATATCCAGTTCCCATATCCCGTTCCCGTATATCGTATCCCGTATCCCGTTCCCGTATCCCGTTCCCGTATCCCGTTCCCGTATCCCGTTCCCGTATCCCGTTCCCGTATCCCGTTCCCGTATCCTGTTAACGTATCCCGATCCCGTATCCCGTTCTCTTATTCCGCTCCCGTATCCCGATCCCGTATCCCGCTCCCGTATATCGCTCCCGTATCCCGTTTCCGTATCCCGTTTCCGTATCCCGTTTCCGTATCCCGTTTCCGTATCCCGTTTCCGTATCCCGTTTCCGTATCCCGTTTCCGTATCCCGTTTCCGTATCCCGTTTCCGTATCCGCTTCCGTAACCCGTTCCCGTATAACGTTCCGGTATCTCGCTCCCGTATCCCGCTCCCGTATCCCGCTCCCGTATCCCGCTCCCGTATACCGCTCCCGTATCTTATTCCCGTATCTAGTACACCGTTCCGATATCTCCTTACCATATCTAGTTACCGCATCTTATTCCCGTATCCTGTTCCCGTATCTCGTTCCAGCATCCCTTTCCGTACCCAGTTTCCGTATCTTGTTGCCGTATTTCGTTCCCATATCTTCTTACCGTATCTCGTTCCCGTGTCGCAGTCTCTGCCAAAACATTTTAGCGGTTTACATGCCTGAAATATGTCAACCGGCTTCAGCAAAATCTCCCCGGGAGGGAGGTGCGACGTCAGCTGGTCATGCGCTCATTGATGAATTTGACTGCGGCAGTGTCAGTGTTGGGAAAACTTAACCGATGATATTTTATTCGACGCAATTATTTCGCAACGTTAGCGTCGGTAATCGTTTACGTTTGACTTCAGCATAAGTTACCTATGAGCGATTTACATAATATTTTGGTTGGATATAGATCAGCAAGAACGGCGCTATCCGTCTGTGTAAATTTGCCGGGCAAGTTTGTCCTCGTGTTGGGTGTTACGGCGGTGTGAAGCATTAATTGGTCCGAAAATATTGCATTTCAACTTCAACTCCAAAATATTAGTCACACAGCTTTGAGTAACACATATAATTTGAAGACTGTCGCTGCGCCTGCAAAACGGTGCCCGGTTCAGCCTTCTACGTCGAACGGTTTCCGAGCACCAATTTAAATCCTGAATATGCCAATTTTTTCATGAAAGTGGTCACAACTTTGCACGTGGCACGTGCATCGCTCTGTACGACATCCTATACGCAAGGTCAATCGATTATCTATCACATAGTGTTGCTCGCGTATCGCTGCGACGCTCGGTTGCCGAGCAAGCAGCCAGGGAACCCGGCGAAACTTGCCCGTTTTTCGCGAATTCACAATGTCGCGTTTCCCATGTTAAACGAATGGCACACGCGCGCACGTGCCGACGCCGTACGGTCGGTCGGATCGACACCAAAACTTGATACGACCTGTTGAATCACGGGACCCAAAAGTCCTGAAAAAATCACCTTCATAACTAATCAGACGGCTGCACAGGAACCGATTTAGGGCGTCACTCCGGCGGCGGCGGGTCATCTTTTAGGATTTATAATATAGAGACTAGAGGGCCTGTATTGCGCGATGCGCAATTTATATAGCCAGCTACCTTAAATATGCTAGCCGTTTCCCGTATCCCGTATTCCGTATTCCGTTTTCCGTATTCCGTATTCCGTATTCCGTATTCCGTATTCCGTATCTTGTATTCCGTATCTTGTATTCCGTATTCCGTATTCCGTATTCCGTATTCCGTATTCCGTATTCCATATTCCGTATCCCGTTCCCGTGTTCCGTTCCCGTATCCTGTATCCCGTATCACGTTCCCGTATCCCATTCCCGTATCCTTTTCCCGTATCCTGTATCCCGTTCCCGTATCCCGTTCCAGTATTCCGTTCCCGTATCCCATTTTCGTATCCCGTTCCCGTATCCCGTTCCTGTATCCCGTTCCCGTATCCCGTTCCCGTATCCCGTTCCCGTATCCCGTTCCCGTATCCCGTTCCAGAATCCCGTTCCCGTATCCCGTTCCCGTATCCCGTTCCCGTATCCCGTTCCCGTATCCCGTTCCCGTATCCCGTTCCCGTATCCCGTTCCCGTATCCCGTTCCCGTATCCCGTTCCCGTATCAAGTATCCCGTTACCGTATCCCGTTCCCGTTCCTAGATGGCCTGTATTGCGCGATGCGCAATTTATATAGGCAGCTAATTTATATAGCCAGCCGTATTCCGTATTCCATATTCCGTATTCCGTTACCGTATCCCGTATCCCGTATCCCGTATCCCGTATCCCGTATCCCGTATCCCGTATCCCGTATCCCGTATCCCGTATCCCGTATCCCGTATTCCGTATCACGTTCCCGTATCATGTTCGCATATTCCGTTAGCGTATCCCGTTCTCGTATCGCGTTCGCGTATCCCATTCCCTTATTCCGTTCCCGTATCCTGTTCCTGATCCCGTTCCTGTATCTCGTTCCCGTATCCCGTACCTGTATCCCGTACCTGTATCCCGTACCTGTATCTCGTACCTGTATCTCGTTCCCGTATCTCGTTCCCGTATATCGTTCCCGTATCTCGGTCCCGTATCCCGTATCCCGCTTCCATATCCCGTTCCGGTATCGTGTTCCGGTATCCTGTTCCGGTATCCTGTTCCGGTATCCTGTGCCGGTATCTTGCTCCGGTATCCCGTTCACGTATCCCATTCCCGTATCCCGTTCCTGTATCCCGTTCCCGTATCCAGGTCCCGTATCCCGTTCCCGTATCCCGTTCCCGTATCCCGTTCCCGTATCCCGTTCCCGTATCCCGTTCCCGTATCCCGTTCCCGTATCCCGTTCCCGTATCCCCTTCCCGTATCCCGTTCCCGTATCCCGTTCCCCTAACCGTTCCCGTATCCCGTTCCCGTATCCCGTTACCGTATCCCGTTCTCGTATCCCGTTCCCGTATCCCGTTCCCGTATCCCGTTCCCGTATCCAGTTCCCGTATCCCGTTCCCGTATCCCGTATATCTTTCCCGTATCCCGTTCCCGTATACCATTCCCGTATTTCGTTCCTATATCCGGTTCCCGTATCCAGTTCCCGTATCCCGTTCCCGTATCCCGTTCCCGTATCCCGTTCCCGTATCCCGTTTCCGTATTCTGATCCCGTATACCATATCCCGTTCCCGTATCCCGTATAACTCAATCAGCTCCAGTATCCAGTTACCGTATCCCGTTCCCGTATCCCGTTCCCGTATCCCGTTCCCGTATCCCGTTCCCGTATCCCGTTCCCGTATCCCGTTCCCGTATCCCGTTCCCGTATCCCGTTCCCGTATCCCGTTCCCGTATCCAGTTCCCGTACCCGTATCCCGTTGCCGTATTTCCTTCCCGTATCCCCTTCCCGCAACCCGTTCCCGTATCCCGTTCCCGTATCCCGTTCCCGTATCCCGTTCCCGTATCCTGTTCCCGTATCCTGTTCCCGTATCCTGTTCCCGTATCCTGTTCCCGTATCCTGTTCCCGTATCCCGTTCCATATCCTGTACCTGTATCTCGTTCCCGTATCTCGTTACCGTATCCCGTACCTGTATCTCGTTCCCGTATCTCGTTCCCGTATCCCGTATACCGTTCCCGTATCCCGTTCCGGTATCCTGTTCCGGTATCCTGTTCTGGTATCCTGTTCCGGTATCCTGTTCCGGTATCCTGTTCCGGTGTCCTGTTCCGGTATCCTGTTCCGGTATCCTGTTCCGGCATCCTGTTCCGGTATCCTTTTCCGGTATCCTGTTCCGGTATCCTGCTCCGATCCCGTTCCTTTATGCCGTTTCAGTATCCCATTCCCGTATCCCGTATCCCGTTCCCGTATCCCGTTCCCGTATCTCGTTCCCGTATCCCGTTCCCGTATCCCGTTCCCGTATCCCGTTCTCGTCCCCCGTTCCCGTATCCCGTTCCCGTATCCCGTTCCCGTATCCCGTTCCCGTATCCCATTCTCGTATCCCGTTCCCGTATCACGTTCCCGTATCCCGTATCCCGTATCCCGTGTCCCGTTCTTGTATCCTGTTTTCGTATCCCGTTCCCGTGTCCCGTACCCGTACCCCATTCTCGTATCCTGTTCCTGTATCCCGTTCCCGTGTCCCGTTCACGTATCCCGTTCACATATCCCGTTTCCGTATCCCATTCTCGTATCCCGTTCCCGTATCCCCTTCCCGTATCCCATGCTCGTATCCCGTTCCCGTATCCCGTTCCCGTATCCCGTTCCCGTATGCCGTTCCCGTATCCCGTTCCCGTATCCCCTTCCCGCATCCCGTCCCCGTATCCCGTTCCCGTATCCCGTATTCCGTTCTCATATCCCATTTTCGTTCCCGTATCCCGTTCCCGTATCCCGTTTCCGTATCCCGTTTCCGTATCCCGTTTTCGTATCCTGTTACCCTATCCCGTTCCAGTATTCCGTTCTCGTATCCCGTTCCCGTATCCCGTTCCCGTATAACGTGCCCTATCCCGTATCCCATTCCCGTATCCAGTATCCCGTTCCCGTATCCCGTTCCCGTATCCCGTTCCCGTATCCCGTTCCCGTATCCCGTTCCCGTATCCCGTTCCCGTATCCCGTTCCCGTATCCCGTTCCAGTATCACGTTCCCGTATCCGGTATCCCGTATCCCGTTCCCGTATACCGTATCCCGTATCCCGTGTCCCGCTCCCTCTCCAGTTCCAGTTCCCGTTCACGTTCCCGTATCCCGTTTCCGTATCTCGTTTCCGCATCCCGTTCCCGTATCACGTTCCCGTATCACGTTACCGTATCCCGTTCCCGTATCCCGTATCCCGTTCCCGTACCCCGTATCTCGTTTCCCGTTTCCGTATCTCGTATTCCATTCACGTATCTGATCCCGTATCCTTTATCCCGCTCCCGTATCCAGTTTCCGAATCCGCTTCCTGTTTCCCGTTCCCGTATCCCGTTCCGTATCCAGTTCCCGTATATTTTATCCCGTGCTCGTATCCCGTTCCCGTATCCCGTTCCCGTATCCCGTTCCCGTATCCCGTTCCCGTATCCCGTTCCCGTATCCCGTTCCCGTATCCCGTTCCCGTATCCCGTTCCCGTATCCCGTTCCCGTATCCCGTTCCCGCATCCCTTCCCTATCTCGTTCCCTATCCCGTATCCCGTTCCCGTATCCCATTCCCGTATCCGGTATCCCGTATCCCGTTCTTGTTTCTGTATCTCGTTCACGTATCCCGTTCTCATATCCCGTTCCCGTAACCCGTTCCCGTAACCCGTTCCCGTAACCCGTTCCCGTAACCCGTTCCCGTAAGCCGTTCCCGTAACCCGTTCCCGTAACCCGTTCCCGTAACCCGTTCCCGTAACCCGTTCCCGTAACCCGTTCCCGTATCCCGTTCCCGTATCCCGTCCACGTATCCCGTGCTCGTATCCTGTTCCCGTATCCCGTTCCCGTATCCCGTTCCCGTATCCCGTTCACTTATGCCGCTCCCGCATCCCGCTCCCGTATCTCATTCCCGTTTCTTGTACACCGTTCCGCTATCTCCTTACCATGGCTAGTTACCGTATCGCATTCCCGTATCCTGTTCCCGTATCTCGTTCCAGCATCCCTTTCTCGTACCCAGTTTCCGTATCTAGTTGCCGTATTTCGTTCCCATATCTTCTTACCGTATCTCTTTCCCGTGTCACAGTCTCTGCCAAAACATTTTAGCGGCTTACATGCCTTAAATATGTCAACCGGCTTCAACAAAATCTCCCCGGGAGGGAGGTGCGACGTCAGCTAGTCATGCGCTCATTGATGAATTTGACTGCGGCAGTGTCAGACTTGGGCAAACTTAAATGATGCTATTTTATTCGACGCAATTTTTTCGCAACGTTAGCGTCGGTAATCGTTTACGTTTGACTTCAGCATAAGTTACCTATGAGCGATTTACATAATATTTTGGGTGGATATAGGTCAGCAAGAACGACGCTATCCGTCTGTGTAAATTTTCCGGTCAAGTTTGTACTCGTTTTGGGTGTTACGGCGGTGTGAAGCATTAAATGGTCCAAAAATAGTGCATTTCAACTTCAACTCCACAATATTAGTCACACAGCTTTGAGTAACACATATAATTTGAGGACGGTCGCTGCGCCTGAAAAATGGTGCCCGGTTCAGCCTTCTACGTCGAACGGTTTCCGAGTACCAATTTAAATCCTGAATAGGCCAATTTTATCATTAAAGTGGTCATAACTTTGCACGTGGCACGCGCAACGTTCTCAACGACATTTTATACCCCAGGCCAATCGATTATCTATCACATGGTGTTGCTCGCATACCGCTGCGACTCTTGGTTGCCGCGCACGTGGCCGGGGAACCGCGCAAAACATGCCCGTTTTTCGCGATTTCCGAATGTCGCGTTTCCCATGTTAAACGAATGGCGCACGCGCGCACGTGCCGACGCCGCACCATTGGTCGGATCAACACCAAACCTTGATACGACCTGTAGAATCACGGGACCCAAAACTGCTGAAAAAATCACCCTCATAACTCATCAGACGACTGCATAGGAGCCGATTTAGGGCGTCACTCCGGCGGCGGCGGCGGCGGCGGCGGCGGGTCATCTTTTAGGATTTATAATATAGACTAGATGGCCTTTATTGCGCGATGCGCAATTTATATAGCCAGCTTATTTATATATGATATCCGTTTCCAGTGTCTCGTATTCCGTATTCAGTATTCCGTATTCAGTATTCCGTATTCAGTATTCCGTATTCAGTATTCCGTATTCAGTATTCCGTATTCAGTATTCCGTATTCAGTATTCCGTATTCAGTATTCCGTATTCAGTATTCCGTATTCCGTATTCAGTATTCCGTATTCCGTATTCCGTATTCCGTATTCAGTATTCCGTATTTATTATTCCGTATTACATATTCCGTATCTCGTTTCTCGTATTCCGTATTCTGTATTCTGTATTCCGTATTCCGTATTACGTATTACGTATCCCAACCCGTTCCCGTATCCCGTATCCCGTATCCCGTTACCGTATCCCGTTACCGTATCCCGTTACCGTATCCCGTTACCGTATCCCGTTACCGTATCCCGTTACCGTATCCCGTTACCGTATCCCGTTTCCCCGTTCCTGTATACTGTTACCGTATTCCGTTCCCGTATCCCGTTCCCGTATTCCGTTCCCGTATCCAGTTATCGTATCCCATTCCCGTATCCCGTTCCCGTATCTCTTTTCCGTATCCCGTTCCCGTATCCCGAATCCCATTTCCGTATCCCGTTCCTGTATCCCGTTCCTGTATCCCGTTCCTGTATCCCGTTCCCGTATCCCGTTCCCGTATCCCGTTGCCGTATCCTGTTCCCGTATCCCGTTCCCATATCCCGTTCCTGTATCCCGTTCCCGTTCCCGTATCCCGTTCCCGTTTCCCGTATCCCGTTCCCGTATCCCATTCCCGTATCCCGTTCCCGTATCCCGTTCCCGTAT
This sequence comes from Chirona hameri, assembly GCA_036785665.1. NCBI lineage: Eukaryota > Metazoa > Arthropoda > Thecostraca > Balanomorpha > Balanidae > Chirona > Chirona hameri. The sequence goes on along the minus strand of JAXIVJ010002126.1, from coordinate 24,054 downwards.
CCCGTTCCCGTATCCCGTTCCCGTATCCCGTTCCCGTATCCCGTTCCCGTATCCCGTTCCCGTATCCAGTTCCCGTATCCCGTTCCCGTATCCCGTTCCCGTATCCCGTTCCCGTATCCCGTTCCCGTATCCCGTTCCCGTATCCCGTTCCCGTAACATGTTTCCGTTTCTGTATCCCGTGCCCGTATCCCGTATACTGTTCCCGTATCCTGTTCTCGCATCCAGTTCCCATACCCCGTTCCCGTATCCCGTTCCCGTATCCCCTATCCCGTTCCCGTATCCCGTTCCCGTATCCCGTTCCCGTATCCCGTTCCCGTATCCCGTTCCCGTATCCCGTTCCCGTATCCCGTTCCCGTATCCCGTTCCCGTACCCCGTTCACGTATCCCGTTCCTGTATCCCGTTCCTGTATCCCGTTCCTGTATCCCGTTCCTGTATCCCGTATCCCGTTCCCGTATCCCGTATCCCGTTCCCGTATCCCGTTGGAATATCCCGTATCTCGTTTCCCGTTCCCGTATCCCGTTCCCGTATCCCGTTCCCGTATCCCGTTCCCGTATCCCGTTCCCGTAACATGTTTCCGTTTCTGTATCCCGTGCCCGTATCCCGTATACTGTTCCCGTATCCTGTTCTCGCATCCAGTTCCCATACCCCGTTCCCGTATCCCGTTCCCGTATCCCGTATCCCGTTCCCGTATCCCGTTCCCGTATCCCGTTCCCATATCCCGTTCCGGTATCCCGTTCCCGTATCCCGTTCCCGTACCCCGTTCCCGTATCCCGTTCCTGTATCCCGTTCCTGTATCCCGTTCCTGTATCCCGTTCCTGTATCCCGTATCCCGTTCCCGTATCCCGTATCCCGTTCCCGTATCCCGTTGGAATATCCCGTATCTCGTTTCCCGTTTCCGTATCTCGTATCCCCTTCACGTATCCGATCCCATATCCTTTATCCCGCTCCCGTATCCAGTTTCCGAAACCCCTTCCGGTTTCCCGTTCCGTATCCAGTTCCCGTATATCGCGTATATCCCGACATCTTATATCCCGTTCCCGTATCCCGTTTCCGTATTCTGATCCCGTATCCGGTATACCGGTCGCGTATCCGGGATACTTTAATCAGATCCCGTATCCAGTTACCGTATCCCGTTCCCGTATCCCGCTCCCGTATTTCATTCCCGTATCTCGTACACCGTTCCGATATCTCCTTACCATATCTAGTTGCCGTATCTCATTCCCGTGTCCTGTTCCCGTATCTAGTTCCAGCATCCCTTTCTCGTACCCAGTTTCCGTATCTTGTTGCCGTATTTCGCTCCATATCTTATTACCGTATCTCGTTGCCGCATCGCAGTCTCTGCCAAAACATTCTAGCGGTTTAAATGCCTGAAATCTGTCAACCGGCTTCCACAAAATCTCTTCGCGAAGGAGGTGCGACGTCAGCTAGTCATGCGCTCATGGATGAATTTGACTGAAGCAGTGTCAGCCTTGGGCAAAATTAAACGATCGCAGTGTGTGGTAGTATTACATAATATACACGCATTATAAATGACTCACGATAATATCTGTACCTACCACGAGCGAGCCGGGCGTTACGTTATTGCGGGCGGCAGCTATCGCCGGGGGCAGACTACTCAAGCCAACGAGCCCGACGTTACGTTATTGCGTGAGGGAGCTATCGCCGGCCGCCGGCCGGCGCCCGACTGGCGCATAGCTTCGGTAATCGTTTACGTTTGACTTCTGCATAAGTTACCTATGAGCGATTTACATAATATTTTGGGTGGATATAGGTCAGCAAGAACGACGCTATCCGTCTGTGTAAATTTTCCGGTCAAGTTTGTACTCGTTTTGGGTGTTACGGCGGTGTGAAGCATTAAATGGTCCAAAAATAGTGCATTTCAACTTCAACTCCACAATATTAGTCACACAGCTTTGAGTAACACATATAATTTGAGGACGGTCGCTGCGCCTGAAAAATGGTGCCCGGTTCAGCCATCTACGTCGAACGGTTTCCGAGTACCAATTTAAATCCTGAATAGGCCAATTTTATCATTAAAGTGGTCATAACTTTGCACGTGGCACGCGCATCGTTCTCAACGACATTTTATACCCCAGGCCAATCGATTATCTATCACATGGTGTTGCTCGCATACCGCTGCGACTCTTGGTTGCCGCGCACGTGGCCGGGGAACCGCGCGAAACATGCCCGTTTTTCGCGATTTCCGAATGTCGCGTTTCCCATGTTAAACGAATGGCGCACGCGCGCACGTGCCGACGCCGCACCATTGGTCGGATCAACACCAAACCTTGATACGACCTGTAGAATCACGGGACCCAAAACTGCTGAAAAAATCACCCTCATAACTCATCAGACGACGGCATAGGAGCCGATTTAGGGCGTCACTCCGGCGGCGGCGGCGGCGGCGGCGGCGGGTCATCTTTTAGGATTTATAATATAGACTAGATGGCCTTTATTGCGCGATGCGCAATTTATATAGCCAGCTTATTTATATATGATATCCGTTTCCAGTGTCTCGTATTTCGTATTCAGTATTCCGTATTCAGTATTCCGTATTCAGTATTCCGTATTCAGTATTCCGTATTCAGTATTCCGTATTCAGTATTCCGTATTCAGTATTCCGTATTCCGTATTCAGTATTCCGTATTCCGTATTCCGTATTCCGTATTCAGTATTCCGTATTTATTATTCCGTATTACATATTCCGTATCTCGTTTCTCGTATTCCGTATTCTGTATTCTGTATTCCGTATTCCGTATTACGTATTACGTATCCCAACCCGTTCCCGTATCCCGTATCCCGTATCCCGTTATTGTATCCCGTTACCGTATCCCGTTACCGTATCCCGTTACCGTATCCCGTTACCGTATCCCGTTACCGTATCCCGTTACCGTATCCCGTTACCGTATCCCGTTACCGTATCCCGTTACCGTATCCCGTTACCGTATCCCGTTTCCCCGTTCCTGTATACTTTTACCGTATTCCGTTCCCGTATCCCGTTCCCGTATTCCGTTCCCGTATCCAGTTATCGTATCCCGTTCCCGTATCCCGTTCCCGTATCTCTTTTCCGTATCCCGTTCCCGTATCCCGAATCCCATTTCCGTATCCCGTTCCTGTATCCCGTTCCTGTATCCCGTTCCTGTATCCCGTTCCTGTATCCCGTTCCCGTATCCCGTTGCCGTATCCTGTTCCCGTATCCCGTTCCCATATCCCGTTCCTGTATCCCGTTCCCGTTCCCGTATCCCGTTCCCGTTTCCCGTATCCCGTTCCCGTATCCCATTCCCGTATCCCGTTCCCGTATCCCGTTCCCGTATCCCGTTCCCGTATCCCGTTCCCGTATCCCGTTCCCGTATCCCGTTCCCGTATCCCGTTCCCGTATCCCGTTCCCGTATCCAGTTCCCGTATCCCGTTCCCGTATCCCGTTCCCGTATCCCGTTCCCGTAACATGTTTCCGTTTCTGTATCCCGTGCCCGTATCCCGTATACTGTTCCCGTATCCTGTTCTCGCATCCAGTTCCCATACCCCGTTCCCGTATCCCGTTCCCGTATCCCCTATCCCGTTCCCGTATCCCGTTCCCGTATCCCGTTCCCGTATCCCGTTCCCGTATCCCGTTCCCGTATCCCGTTCCCGTATCCCGTTCCCGTATCCCGTTCCCGTACCCCGTTCACGTATCCCGTTCCTGTATCCCGTTCCTGTATCCCGTTCCTGTATCCCGTTCCTGTATCCCGTATCCCGTTCCCGTATCCCGTATCCCGTTCCCGTATCCCGTTGGAATATCCCGTATCTCGTTTCCCGTTCCCGTATCCCGTTCCCGTATCCCGTTCCCGTATCCCGTTCCCGTATCCCGTTCCCGTATCCCGTTCTCGCAACATGTTTCCGTTTCTGTATCCCGTGCCCGTATCCCGTATACTGTTCCCGTATCCTGTTCTCGCATCCAGTTCCCATACCCCGTTCCCGTATCCCGTTCCCGTATCCCGTATCCCGTTCCCGTATCCCGTTCCCGTATCCCGTTCCCATATCCCGTTCCCGTATCCCGTTCCCGTATCCCGTTCCCGTACCCCGTTCCCGTATCCCGTTCCTGTATCCCGTTCCTGTATCCCGTTCCTGTATCCCGTATCCCGTTCCCGTATCCCGTATCCCGTTCCCGTATCCCGTTGTAATATCCCGTATCTCGTTTCCCGTTTCCGTATCTCGTATCCCCTTCACGTATCCGATCCCATATCCTTTATCCCGCTCCCGTATCCAGTTTCCGAAACCCCTTCCGGTTTCCCGTTCCGTATCCAGTTCCCGTATATCGCGTATATCCCGACATCTTATATCCCGTTCCCGTATCCCGTTTCCGTATTCTGATCCCGTATCCGGTATACCGGTCGCGTATCCGGGATACTTTAATCAGATCCCGTATCCAGTTACCGTATCCCGTTCCCGTATCCCGCTCCCGTATTTCATTCCCGTATCTCGTACACCGTTCCGATATCTCCCTACCATATCTAGTTCCCGTATCTCATTCCCGTGTCCTGTTCCCGTATCTAGTTCCAGCATCCCTTTCTCGTACCCAGTTTCCGTATCTTGTTGCCGTATTTCGTTCCATATCTTATTACCGTATCTCGTTGCCGCATCGCAGTCTCTGCCAAAACATTCTAGCGGTTTAAATGCCTGAAATCTGTCAACCGGCTTCCACAAAATCTCTTCGCGAAGGAGGTGCGACGTCAGCTAGTCATGCGCTCATGGATGAATTTGACTGAAGCAGTGTCAGCCTTGGGCAAAATTAAACGATCGCAGTGTGTGGTAGTATTACATAATATACACGCATTATAAATGACTCACGATAATATCTGTACCTACCACGAGCGAGCCGGGCGTTACGTTATTGCGGGCGGCAGCTATCGCCGGGGGCAGACTACTCAAGCCAACGAGCCCGACGTTACGTTATTGCGTGAGGGAGCTATCGCCGGCCGCCGGCCGGCGCCCGACTGGCGCATAGCTTCGGTAATCGTTTACGTTTGACTTCTGCATAAGTTACCTATGAGCGATTAGCAAAATATTTTGGGTGGATATAGGTCAGCAAGAACGGCGCTACCCGTCTGTGTAAATTTTCCGGTCAAGTTTGTCCTTATTTTGGGTGTTACGGCGGTGTGAAGCATTAAATGGCCCAAAAAATATTGCATTTCAACTTGAACGCCAAAATATTAGTCTCACAGCTTTGAGTAACAAATATAATTTGAAGAGGGTCACTGCGCCTGCAAATTGGTGCCCGGATCAGCGTTCTACGTTGAACAGTTTCCGAGCACCAATTTAAATCCTGAATAGGCCAATTTTATCATTAAAGTGGTCACAACTTTGCACGTGGCACGCGCATTGTTCTCAACAACATTTTATACGCCAGGCCTATCGATTATCTATCACATAGTGTTGCTCGCGTACCGCTGCGACTCTTGGTTGCCGAGCAAGTGACCGGGGAACCGCGAGGAACTTGCCCGTTTTTCGCGATTTCCGAATGTCGCGTTCCCCATGTTAAACGAATGGCGCACGCGCGCACGCGCCGACACCGCACCTTTAGTCTTATTAAGCTGAAAATTTAATACGACCTGTTGAATCACGGAACCAAAAATTCCTGAAAAAATAACTCTCATAACTCATCAGACGACTGCACAGGAACCGATTTAGGGCGTCACTCCGGCGGCGGCGGCGGCGGCGGCGGCGGCGGGTCATCTTTTAGGATTTACTAGATGGCCTTTATTGCGCGATGCGCAATTTATATAGCCAGCTTATTTATATATGCTAGCCGTTTCCAGTGTCTCGTATTCCGTATTCTGTGTTCTGTATTCCGTATTCACAATTCCGTTTTCCGTATTCCGTATTCCGTATTCCGTATCTCGTATTTCGTATCTCGTATTCTGTATTCCGTATTCCGTATTATGTATTCCGTATTCTGTATTACGTATTACGTATTACGTATTACGTATTACGTATTACGTATTACGTATCCCGTTCCCGTATCCCGTATCCTGTTCCCGGTATCCCGTTCCCGGTATCCCGTTCCAGTATCCCGTTCCCGTATCCCGTTCCCGTACCCCGTTCCCGTATCCCGTTCCCGTATCCCGTTCCCGTATCCCGTTCCCGTATCCCGTTCCCTTATCCCGTTCCCGTATCCCGTTCCCGTATCCCGTTCCCGTATCCTGTTCCCGTATCCCGTTCCCGTATCCCGTTCCCGTATCCCGTCCCCATATCCCGTTCCCGTATCCCGTTCCCATATCCCGTTACCGTATCCCTTTCCCGTATCCCGTTCCCGTATCCCGTTCCCGTATCCCGTTCCCGTATGCCGTTCCCGTATCCCGTTCCCGTATCTCGTTCCCGCATCCCGTTCCAGAATTCCGTTCCCGTATCCCGTTTCCGTATCCTGTTTACGTATACCAGGCCCGTATACCGTGTCTCGTACTTGTAACCCGGTCCCGTATCCTGTTCCCGTATCCCGTTCCCGTATCCCGTATCCCGTTCCAGTATCTCGTTCCCGTATCCCGTTCCCGTATCCCGTTCCCGTATCCCGTTCCCGTATCCCGTTCCCGTATCCCGTTCCTGTATGCCGTTCCCGTATCCCGTTCCCGTATCCCGTTCCAGTATCCCGTACCCGTTCCCGTATCCCGTTCCCGTATTCCGTTCCCGTATCCCGTTTCCGTATCCCGTTCCCGTATCCCGTTCCCGTATCCCGTTCCCGTATCCCGTTCCCGTATCACGTTCCCGTATCCCGTTCCCGTATCCCGTTCCCGTATCCTGTTAACGTATCCCGTTGCCGTATCCCGTTACCGTATCCCGTTGCCGTATCCTGTTGCCGTATCCCGTTGCCGTATCCCGTTCCCGTATCCCGTTCCCCTATCCCGTTCCCGTATCCCGTTCCTGTATCTCATACCAGTATCCCGTACCAGTATCCCGTACCAGTATCCCGTACCAGTATCCCGTACCAGTATCCCGTTCCCGTATCCCGTTCCCGTATCCCGTTCCCTTATCCCGTTCCCGTATCCTGTTCCTGTATCCTGTTCCCGTATACTGTTCCCGTTTCCTGTTCCCGTATGCTGTTCCCGTATCCTGTTGTCGTATCCTGTTCTCGTATCCTGTTCCCGTATCCTGTTCCCGTATCCTGTTCCCGTATCCTGTTCCCGTATCCTGTTCCCGTATCCTGTTCCCGTTCCCCTATCTCGTTCCCGCATTGCGTTCCCGTATCCCCTTCCCGCATCCCGTTCCCGTATTCCGTTCCCGTATCCCGTTCCCGTATCCCGTTGCCGTATCCCGTTGCCGTATCCCGTTCCCGTATCCCGTTCCCGTATCCCGTTGCCGTATCCCGTTCCCGTATCCCGTTCCCGTTTCCCGTATCCCGTTCCCGTATCCCGTTCCCGTATCCCGTTCCCGTATCCCGTTCCCGTTTCCCGTTCCCGTATCCCGTTTCCGTATTCTGATCCCGTATACCATATCCCGTTCCCGTATCACGTTTACCTTAATCAGCTCCCGTATCCAGTTACCGTATCCCGTTCCCGTATCCCGCTCCCGTATCTCATTCCCGTATCTCGTACACCGTTCCGATATCTCCTTACCATATCTAGTTCCCGTATCTCATTCCCGTATCCTGTTCCCGTATCTAGTTCCAGCATCCCTTTCTCGTACCCAGTTTCCGTATCTTGTTGCCGTATTTCGTTCCCATATCTTCTTACCGTATCTCGTTGCCGTATCGCAGTCTGCCAAAACATTCTAGCGGTTTAAATGCCTGAAATCTGTCAACCGACTTCAACAAAATATCCTCGCGAGGGAGGTGCGACGTCAGCTAGTCATGCGCTCATGGATGAATTTGACTGAAGCAGTGTCAGTCTTGGGCAAAATTAAGCAATCGTAGTGTGTGGTAGGATGACATAATATACATGCATTATAAATGACTCACGATAATATCTGTACCTACCACGAGCGAGCCGGGCGTTACGTTGTTGCGGGCGGCAGCTATCGCCGGGGGCAGACTACTCAAGCCAACGAGCCCGACGTTACGTTATTGCGTGAGGGAGCTATCGCCGGCCGCCGGCCGGCGCCCGACTGGCGCATAGCTTCGGTAATCGTTTACGTTTGACTTCTGCATAAGTTACCTATGAGCGATTAGCAAAATATTTTGGATGGATATAGGTCAGCAAGAACGGCGCTACCCGTCTGTGTAAATTTTCCGGTCAAGTTTGTCCTTATTTTGGGTGTTACGGCGGTGTGAAGCATTAAATGGCCCAAAAATATTGCATTTCAACTTGAACGCCAAAATATTAGTCTCACAGCTTTGAGTAACAAATATAATTTGAAGAGGGTCACTGCGCCTGCAAATTGGTGCCCGGATCAGCGTTCTACGTTGAACAGTTTCCGAGCACCAATTTAAATCCTGAATAGGCCAATTTTATCATTAAAGTGGTCACAACTTTGCACGTGGCACGCGCATTGTTCTCAACAACATTTTATACGCCAGGCCTATCGATTATCTATCACATAGTGTTGCTCGCGTACCGCTGCGACTCTTGGTTGCCGAGCAAGTGACCGGGGAACCGCGAGGAACTTGCCCGTTTTTCGCGATTTCCGAATGTCGCGTTCCCCATGTTAAACGAATGGCGCACGCGCGCACGCGCCGACACCGCACCTTTGGTCTTATTAAGCTGAAAATTTAATACGACCTGTTGAATCACGGAACCCAAAATTCCTGAAAAAAATAACTCTCATAACTCATCAGACGACTGCACAGGAACCGATTTAGGGCGTCACTCCGGCGGCGGCGGCGGCGGCGGCGGCGGCGGGTCATCTTTTAGGATTTACTAGATGGCCTTTATTGCGCGATGCGCAATTTATATAGCCAGCTTATTTATATATGCTAGCCGTTTCCAGTGTCTCGTATTCCGTATTCTGTATTCTGTATTCCGTATTCACAATTCCGTTTTCCGTATTCCGTATTCCGTATTCCGTATCTCGTATTTCGTATCTCGTATTCCGTATTCCGTATTCCGTATTATGTATTCCGTATTCTGTATTACGTATTACGTATTACGTATTACGTATTACGTATTACGTATTACGTATTACGCATCCCGTTCCCGTATCCCGTATCCTGTTCCCGGTATCCCGTTCCCGGTATCCCGTTCCAGTATCCCGTTCCCGTATCCCGTTCCCGTACCCCGTTCCCGTATCCCGTTCCCGTATCCCGTTCCCGTATCCCGTTTCCGTATCCCGTTCCCGTATCGCGTTCCCGTATCCCGTTCCCGTATCCCGTCCCCATATCCCGTTCCCGTATCCCGTTCCCATATCCCGTTACCGTATCCCGTTCCCGTATCCCGTTCCCGTATCCCGTTCCCGTATCTCGTTCCCGTATCCCGTTCCCGTATCCCGTTCCCGTATCCCGTTCCCGTATCTCGTTCCCGCATCCCGTTCCAGAATTCCGTTCCCGTATCCCGTTTCCGTATCCTGTTTACGTATACCAGGCCCGTATACCGTGTCTCGTTCTTGTAACCCGGTCCCGTATCCTGTTCCCGTATCCCGTTCCCTTATCCCGTATCCCGTTCCAGTGTCTCGTTCCCGTATCCCGTTCCCGTATCCCGTTCCCGTATCCCGTTCCCGTATCCCGTTCCCGTATCCCGTTCCTGTATGCCGTTCCCGTATCCCGTTCCCGTATCCCGTTCCAGTATCCCGTTCCCGTTCCCGTATGACGTTCCCGTATCCCGTTCCCGTATCCCGTTCCCGTATCCCGTTCCCGTATCCCGTTCCCGTATCCCGTTCCCGTATCCCGTTCCCGTATCCCGTTCCCGTATCCCGTTCCCGTATCACGTTCCCGTATCCCGTTCCCGTATCCCGTTCCCGTATCCTGTTAACGTATCCCGTTGCCGTATCACGTTACCGTATCCCGTTGCCGTATCCTGTTGCCGTATCCCGTTGCCATATCCCGTTCCCGTATCCCGTTCCCCTATCCCGTTCCCGTATCCCGTTCCTGTATCTCATACCAGTATCCCGTACCAGTATCCCGTACCAGTATCCCGTACCAGTATCGCGTTCCCGTATCCCGTTCCCGTATCCCGTTCCCTTATCCCGTTCCCGTATCCTGTTCCTGTATCCTGTTCCCGTATCCTGTTCCCGTTTCCTGTTCCCGTATGCTGTTCCCGTATCCTGTTCTCGTATCCTGTTCTCGTATCCTGTTCCTGTATCCTGTTCCCGAATCCTGTTCCCGTATCCTGTTCCCGTATCCTGTTCCCATATCCTGTTCCCGTATCCTGTTCCCGTATCCTGTTCCCGTTCCCCTATCTCGTTCCCGCATTGCTTTCCCGTATCCCCTTCCCGCATCCCGTTCCCGTATTCCGTTCCCGTATCTCGTTCCCGTATCCCGTTCCCGTATCCCGTTCCCGTATCCCGTTCCCGTATCCCGTTGCCGTATCCCGTTCCCGTATCCCGTTCCCGTTTCCCGTATCCCGTTCCCGTATCCCGTTCCCGTATCCCGTTCCCGTATCCCGTTCCCGTATCCCGTTCCCGTTTCCTGTTCCCGTATCCCGTTTCCGTATTCTGATCCCGTATACCATATCCCGTTCCCGTATCACGTTTACCTTAATCAGCTCACGTATCCAGTTACCGTATCCCGTTCCCGTATCCCGCTCCCGTATCTCATTCCCGTATCTCGTACACCGTTCCGATATCTCCTTACCATATCTAGTTCCCGTATCTCATTCCCGTATCCTGTTCCCGTATCTAGTTCCAGCATCCCTTTCTCGTACCCAGTTTCCGTATCTTGTTGCCGTATTTCGTTCCCATATCTTCTTACCGTATCTCGTTGCCGTATCGCAGTCTGCCTATGAGCGATTAGCAAATTATTTTGGATGGATATAGGTCAGCAAGAACGGCGCTATCCGTCTGTGTAAATTTTCCGGTCAAGTTTGTCCTCATTTTGGGTGTTACAGCGGTGTGAAGCATTAAATGGTCCAAAAATATTGCATTTCAACTTCAACGCCAAAACATTAGTCTCACAGCTTTGAGTAACACATATAATTTGAAGACGGTCACTGCGCCTGCAAAATGGTGCCCCGATCAGCGTTCTACGTCAAACAGTTTCCGAGCACCAATTGAAATCCTGAATAGGCCAATTTTATCATTAAAGTGGTCACAACTTTGCACGTGGCACGCGCATCGCTCTGGACGACACTATACGCAAGGCCAATCGATTATCTATCACATAGTGTTGCTCGCATACCGCTGCGACTCTCGGTTGTCGAGCAAGCGGCCGGGGAACCGGGCGAAACTTGCCCGTTTTTCGCGATTTCCGAATGACTCGTTTCCCATGTTAAACGAATGGCGCACGCGCGCACGCGCCGACGCCGCACCTTTGTTTTTTTGAAGCTGAAAATTCAATACGACCTGTTGAATCACGGGACCCAAAAGTTCTGAAAAAATCACCCTCATAACTCTTCAGACGGCTGCACAGGAACCGATTTAGGGCGTCACCCCGGCGGCGGCGGCGGCGGCGGCGGGTCATCTTTTAGGATTTATAATATAGGGATAGAGATAGAGGGCCTGTATTGCGCGATGCGCAATTTCTATAGCCAGCTAATTTATATATGCTAGCCGTTTCCCGTGTTCCGTATTCCGTATTCCATGTCTCGTATTCCGTATTCCGTATCCCGTTCCCGTATTCCGTTCCCGTATCCCGTTCCCGTATCCTGTATCCCGTATCCTGTATCCCGTTTCCCGTATCCTGTATCCCGTATCCTGTATCCCGTATCCCGTTCCCATATCCCGTTCCCGTATACCGTTCCCGTATCCCATTCCCGTATCCCGTTCCCGTATCCCGTTCCCGTATCCCGTTCCCGTATCCCGTTCCCGTATACCGTTCCCGTATCCGGTTCCCGTATCCGGTTCCCGTATCCGGTTCCCGTATCCGGTTCCCGTATCCGGTTCCCGTATCCGGTTCCCGTATCCGGTTCCCGTATCTGGTTCCCGTATCCCGTTCCCGTATCCCGTTCCCGTATCCCGTTCTCGTATCCCGTATCCCGTATCTAGTTTCCCGTTTCCGTATCCCGTTCCCGTATCCCGTATCCCGTTCCCGTATCCCGTTCCCGTATCCCGTTCCCGTATCCCGTTCCCGTATCCCGTTCCCGTATCTCGTTCCCGTATCCCGTTCCCGTATCCCGTTCACGTATCCCGTTCCCGTATCCCGTTCCCGTATCCCGTTCCCGTATCCCGTTCCCGTATCCCGTTCCCGTATCCCATTCCCGTATCCCGTTCCCGTATCTCATTTCCCGTTTCCCGTTTCCCGTTTCCGTATCCCGTATCCCGTTCACGTGTCCGATCTCGTATCCTTTATCCCGCTCCCGTATCCAGTTTCCGAATCCCCTTACTGTTTCCCGTTCTCGTATCCCGTTCCGTATCCAGTTCCCGTATCTTGTATCCTGTTACGTATCCGATCCCGTATCCTTCCCGTTTCCGTTTCCCGTATCCCGTTTTCGTATCCCGTTTCCGTATCCCGTTCCCGTATCCAGTATCCCGTTCCCGTGTCCCGTTCCAGTATCCCGTTCCCGTATCCCGTTTCCGTATCCCGTTCCCGTATCCCTTTCCCGGTCCCGTATCCCGTTCCCTTATCCAATTCCCGTATCCCGTTCCCGTATCCCATTCCCGTAACCCGTTCCCGTATCCCATTCTGTATCCCGTTTTCGTATCCCGTTCCCGTATCCTGTTCCCGTATCTCTTTCCCGTATCCCGTTCCCGTATCCCGTTCTCGTATCCCGTTCCCGTATCCCGTTCCCGTATCCCGTTCCCGTATCCCGTTCCCGTATCCCGTTCCCGTATCCTGTTCCCGTATCCCGTTCCCGTATCCCGTTCCCGTATCCCGTTCCCGTATCCCGTTCCCGTATCCAGTTCCCGTATCCCGTTACCGTATCCCGTATCCTGTTCCCGTATCCCGTTCCCGTATCCCGTTTATGTATCCCGTTTCCCTATCCCGTTTCCGTATCACGTTTCTGTATCCCGTTCCCGTATCCCGTTCCCGAATCCCGTTCCCGTATCCCGTTCCTGTATCCCGTTCCCGTATCCCGTTCCAGTATCCCGTTCCCGTATCTCGTTCCCGTTTCCCTTTCCCGTATCCCGTTCCGGTATCCCGTATTCCGTTCCCGTATCCCGTATACCTTAATCAGCTCCCGTATCCAGTTCCCGCATCCCACTCCCGTATCCAGTTCCCGTATCCCACTCCCGTATCTCTTTCCCGTATATCGTACACCGTTCCGATATCTTCCTACCATATCTAGTTCCCGTATCCCATTCCCGTATCCTGTTCCCGTATCTAGTTCCAGCATCCCTTTATCGTACCCAGTTTCCTTATCTTGTTGCCGTATTTCGTTCCCATATCTTCCTACCGTATCTCGTTGCCGTATCGCAGTATCTGCCAAAACATTCTAGCGGTTTAAATGCCTGAAATCTGTCAACCGACTTCAACAAAATATCCTCGCGAGGGAGGTGCGATGTCAGCTAGTCAAGCGCTCATGGATGAATTTGACTGAAGCAGTGTCAGTCTTGGGCAAAATTAAGCAATCGTAGTGTGTGGTATGATTACATAATATACATGCATTATAAATGACTCACGATAATATGTTAGCGGAATATTAGTTACACGCCAGTGCCCGCGGATCTTGGCATGTTAGTAGACCTACCTACCACGAGCAACGAGCCGGACGCTACGTTATTGCGGGCGGGCGGCGCCGGCAGCGCCAGACTACGGAAGCCAACGAGCCGGACGTTACGTTATTGCGTGAGGGAGCTATCGCCGGCCGCCGGCCGGCGCCCGACTGGCGCATAGCGTCGGTAATCGTTTACGTTTGACTTCAGCATAAGTTACCTATGAGCGATTAGCAAAATACTTTGGGTGGATATAGGTCAGCAAGAACGGCGCTATCCGTCTGTGTAAATTTTCCGGTCAAGTTTGTCCTCATTTTGGGTGTTACGGCGGTGTGAAGGATTCAACTGTCCAAAAATATTGCAATTCGACTTCAACGCCAAAATATTAGTCTCACAGCTTTCAGTAACAAATATAATTTGAGGGCGGTCACTGCGCCTGCAAAATGGTGCCCGGATCAGCGTTCTACGTCAAACAGTTTCCGAGCACCAATTGAAATCCTGAATAGGCCAATTTTATCATTAAAGTAGTCACAACTTTGCACGTGACATGCGCATCGCTCTGGACGACACCCTATACGCAAGGCCAATCGATTATCTATCACATAGTGTTGCTCGCATATCGCTGCGACTTTCGGTTGCCGAGCAAGCGGCCGGGGAACCGGGCGAAACTTGCTCGTTTTTCGCGATTTCACAATGTCGCGTTTCCCATGTTAAACGAATAGCGCACGCGCGCACGCGCCGACGCCGCACCGTTAGTCTTATTAAGCTGAAATTTGAATACCACCTGTTGAATCACGGGACCCAAAAGTGCTGAAAAAATTACTTTCATAACTCATCAGACGGCTGCACAGGAACCGATTTAGGGCGTCACTCCGGCGGCGGCGGCGGCGGCGGCGGCGGCGGGTCATCTTTTATGATTTATAATATAGAGATAATATAGAGACAGAGATAGGGATAGAGACTAGAGGGCCTGTATTGCGCGATGCGCAGTTTATATAGCCAGCTAATTTATATATGCTAGCCGTTTCCCGTATCTCGTATTCCGTATTCAGTATTCCGTATTCCTTATTCCTTATTCTGTATTCCGTATTTCGTAGTCCGTATCTCGTATTCCGTATTCCGTAGTCCATATCTCGTATTCCGTATTCCTTATTCCGTATTCCGTATTCCGTATTCCGTATCTCGTATTCCGTATTACGTATCCCGTTCCCGTGATTGTATCCCGTTCCCGTATCCTGTTCCCGTATCCCGTTTTCGTTCCCGTATCCCGTTCCCGTATCCCGTTCCCGTATCCCGTATCCCGTATCCCGTATACCGTATCCCGCTCCCTCTCCAGTTCCCGTTCCTGTTCTCGTTCCCGTATCCCGTTTCCGTATCTCGTTTCCGCATCCCGTTCCCGTATCACGTTCCCGTATCACGTTCCCGTATCACGTTCCCGTATCACGTTCCCGTATCACGTTCCCATATCCCGTTCCCGTATCCCGTTCCCGTATCCCGTATCTCGTTTCCCGTTTCCGTATCCCGTATCCCGTTCCCATATTATGATCCCGTATCCCGTTCCCGTATCCCGTATTCCTTAATCAGCTCCCGTATCCAGTTCCCGTATACCGTTCCAGCATCCCGTTCCCGTATCCCGTATCCCGTATCCCGTTTCCCGTTCCCGTATCCCGTTCCCGTATCCCGTTCCCGTATCCTGTTCCCTTATCCCGTTCCCGTATCCCGTTCCCGTATCCCGTATATCGTTCCCGTATCCCGTTCCCGTATCCCTTTCCCTATACCTTTCCCGTAACCCGTATCCCGTTCCCGTATCCCGTATGGCGCTCCCGCTCCAGTTCCCGTTCCCGTATCCCGTATCCCATTTCCGTATCACGTTACCCTATCCCGTTCCCGTATCCCATTATCGTATCCTGTTCCCGTATGCCGTTCCCGTATCCCGTTCCCGTATCCCGTTCCCTATCCCGTATCCCATTCTCGTATCCCGTTTCCCGTTCCCGTATCCCGTTCCCGTATCCCGTTCCCATATCCCGTTCCCGTATCCCGTTCCCGTATCCCGTTCCCGTATCCCGTTCCCGTATCCCGTTCCCGTATCCCGTACCCGTATCCCGTTCCCGTATCCCGTTCCCGTATCCCGTTCCCGTATCCCGTTCCCGTATCCCGTTCCCGTATCCCGTATTTCGTTCCCGTATCCTTTTCCCATATCCAGTTCCCATATCCCGTTCCCGTATATCGTATCCCGTATCCCGTTCCCGTATCCCGTTCCCGTATCCCGTTC
Organism: Chirona hameri; assembly: GCA_036785665.1. Classification (NCBI taxonomy): domain Eukaryota; kingdom Metazoa; phylum Arthropoda; class Thecostraca; order Balanomorpha; family Balanidae; genus Chirona; species Chirona hameri. The sequence continues at coordinate 8,131 of JAXIVJ010002126.1, read as the reverse complement.
CCGTATCCTGTTAACGTATCCCGATCCCGTATCCCGTTCTCTTATCCCGCTCCCGTATCCCGATCCCGTATCCCGATCCCGTATATCGCTCCCGTATCCCGTTTCCGTATCCCGTTTCCGTATCCCGTTTCCGTATCCCGTTTCCGTATCCCGTTTCCGTATCCCGTTTCCGTATCCGCTTCCGTATCCCGTTCCCGTATAACGTTCCCGTATCTCGCTCCCGTATCCCGCTCCCGTATCCCGCTCCCGTATCCCGCTCCCGTATACCGCTCCCGTATCTTATTCCCGTATCTAGTACACCGTTCCGATATCTCCTTACCATATCTAGTTACCGCATCTTATTCCCGTATCCTGTTCCCGTATCTCGTTCCAGCATCCCTTTCCGTACCCAGTTTCCGTATCTTGTTGCCGTATTTCGTTCCCATATCTTCTTACCGTATCTCGTTCCCGTGTCGCAGTCTCTGCCAAAACATTTTAGCGGTTTACATGCCTGAAATATGTCAACCGGCTTCAGCAAAATCTCCCCGGGAGGGAGGTGCGACGTCAGCTGGTCATGCGCTCATTGATGAATTTGACTGCGGCAGTGTCAGTGTTGGGAAAACTTAACCGATGATATTTTATTCGACGCAATTATTTCGCAACGTTAGCGTCGGTAATCGTTTACGTTTGACTTCAGCATAAGTTACCTATGAGCGATTTACATAATATTTTGGTTGGATATAGATCAGCAAGAACGGCGCTATCCGTCTGTGTAAATTTGCCGGGCAAGTTTGTCCTCGTGTTGGGTGTTACGGCGGTGTGAAGCATTAATTGGTCCCAAAATATTGCATTTCAACTTCAACTCCAAAATATTAGTCACACAGCTTTGAGTAACACATATAATTTGAAGACTGTCGCTGCGCCTGCAAAACGGTGCCCGGTTCAGCCTTCTACGTCGAACGGTTTCCGAGCACCAATTTAAATCCTGAATATGCCAATTTTTTCATGAAAGTGGTCACAACTTTGCACGTGGCACGTGCATCGCTCTGTACGACATCCTATACGCAAGGTCAATCGATTATCTATCACATAGTGTTGCTCGCGTATCGCTGCGACGCTCGGTTGCCGAGCAAGCAGCCAGGGAACCCGGCGAAACTTGCCCGTTTTTCGCGAATTCACAATGTCGCGTTTCCCATGTTAAACGAATGGCGCACGCGCGCACGTGCCGACGCCGTACGGTCGGTCGGATCGACACCAAAACTTGATACGACCTGTTGAATCACGGGACCCAAAAGTCCTGAAAAAATCACTTTCATAACTAATCAGACGGCTGCACAGCAACCGATTTAGGGCGTCACTCCGGCGGCAGCGGGTCATCTTTTAGGATTTATAATATAGAGACTAGAGGGCCTGTATTGCGCGATGCGCAATTTATATAGCCAGCTACCTTAAATATGCTAGCCGTTTCCCGTATCCCGTATTCCGTATTCCGTTTTCCGTATTCCGTATTCCGTATTCCGTATTCCGTATTCCGTATCTTGTATTCCGTATCTTGTATTCCGTATTCCGTATTCCGTATTCCGTATTCCGTATTCCGTATTCCATATTCCGTATCCCGTTCCCGTGTTCCGTTCCCGTATCCTGTATCCCGTATCCCGTTCCCGTATCCCATTCCCGTATCCTTTTCCCGTATCCTGTATCCCGTTCCCGTATCCCGTTCCAGTATTCCGTTCCCGTATCCCGTTTTCGTATCCCGTTCCCGTATCCCGTTCCTGTATCCCGTTCCCGTATCCCGTTCCCGTATCCCGTTCCCGTATCCTGTTCCCGTATCCCGTTCCAGAATCCCGTTCCCGTATCCCGTTCCCGTATCCCGTTCCCGTATCCCGTTCCCGTATCCTGTTCCCGTATCCCGTTCCCGTATCCCGTTCCCGTATCCCGTTCCCGTATCCCGTTCCCGTATCCCGTTCCCGTATCCCGTTCCCGTATCCCGTTCCCGTATCCCGTTTCCGTATCCCGTTCCCGTATCCCGTTCCCGTATCAAGTATCCCGTTACCGTATCCCGTTCCCGTTCCTAGATGGCCTGTATTGCGCGATGCGCAATTTATATAGGCAGCTAATTTATATAGCCAGCCGTATTCCGTATTCCATATTCCGTATTCCGTTACCGTATCCCGTATCCCGTATCCCGTATCCCGTATCCCGTATCCCGTATCCCGTATCCCGTATCCCGTATCCCGTATCCCGTATCCCGTATTCCGTATCACGTTCCCGTATCACGTTTGCATATTCCGTTAGCGTATCCCGTTCTCGTATCGCGTTCGCGTATCCCATTCCCTTATTCCGTTCCCGTGTCCTGTTCCCGATCCCGTTCCCGTATCTCGTTCCCGTATCCCGTACCTGTATCCCGTACCTGTATCTCGTACCTGTATCTCGTTCCCGTATCTCGTTCCCGTATCTCGTTCCCGTATCTCGGTCCCGTATCCCGTATCCCGCTTCCATATCCCGTTCCGGTATCGTGTTCCGGTATCCTGTTCCGGTATCCTGTTCCGGTATCCTGTTCCGGTATCTTGCTCCGGTATCCCGTTCACGTATCCCATTCCCGTATCCCGTTCCTGTATCCCGTTCCCGTATCCAGTTCCCGTATCCAGTTCCCGTGTCCCGTATCCCGTTCCCGTATCCCGTTCCCGTATCCCGTTCCTGTATCCCGTTCCCTTATCCCGTTCCCGTATCCCGTTCCCGTATCCCCTTCCCGTATCCCGTTCCCGTATCCCGTTCCCCTAACCGTTCCCGTATCCCGTTCCCGTATCCCGTTACCGTATCCCGTTCTCGTATCCCGTTCCCGTATCCCGTTCCCGTATCCAGTTCCCGTATCCCGTTCCCGTATCCCGTATATCTTTCCCGTATCCCGTTCCCGTATACCATTCCCGTATTTCGTTCCTGTATCCGGTTCCCGTATCCAGTTCCCGTATCCCGTTCCCGTATCCCGTTCCCGTATCCCGTTCCCGTATCCCGTTCCCGTATCCCGTTCCCGTATCCCGTTCCCGTATCCCGTTCCCGTATCCCGTTCCCGTATCCCGTTCCCGTATCCCGTTCCCGTATCCCGTTCTCTATCCTGTTCCCGTATCCTGTTCCGGTATTGCGTTCCCGTATACCGTTCCGTATCCCATTCCCGTATCCCATTCCCGTATCCCGTTCCCGTATCCCGTTCCCGTATCCCGTTTCCGTATAATGTTACCCTATCTCGTTCCCGGATCCTGTTCTCGTATCCCGTTCCCGTATTCCGTTCCCGTATTCCGTTCCCGTATTCCGTTCCCGTATTCCGTTCCCGTATCCCGTTCCCGTATCACATCCTGTTCCCGTATCCCATTTCCGTATCTCATTCCCGTATCCCATTCCCGTATCCCATTCCCGTATCCCATTCCCGTATCCCATTCCCGTATCCCATATCCCGTTCCCGTATCCCGTTCCCGTATCCCGTTTCCGTATACTGTTACCCTATCTCGTTCCCGGATCCTGTTCTCGTATCCCGTTCCCGTATTCCGTTCCCGTATTCCGTTCCCGTATTCCGTTCCCGTATTCCGTTCCCGTATCCCGTTCCCGTATCACATCCTGTTCCCGTATCCCATTTCCGTATCTCATTCCCGTATCCCATTCACGTATCCCATTCCCCTATCCCATTCCCGTATCCCATTCCCGTATCCCATTCCCGTATCCCATTCCCGTATCCCATTCCCGTATCCCATTCCCGTATCCCATTCCCGTATCCCATTCCCGTATCCCGTTGCCGTATCCCGTTGCCGTATCCCGTTCCAGTCTCCCGTATCGCGCTCCCACTCCAGCCCCCGTTCCCGTATCCCGTTTCCGTTTCTTGTTCTCCCGTTTCCGTCTCACATTCCCGTATCACGTTCCTGTATCACGTTCCCGTATCCCGCTCCTGTATCCCGATCCCGTATCCCGCTCCCGTATCCCGCTCACGTATCTTATTCCCGTATCTAGTACACCGTTCCGATATCTCCTTACCATATCTAGTTACCGCATCTCATTCCCGTATCCTGTTCCCGTATCTCGTTCCAGCATCCCTTTCTCGTACCCAGTTTCCGTATCTTGTTGCCGTATTTCGTTCCCATATCTTCTTACCGTATCTCGTTCCCGTGTCGCAGTCTCTGCCAAAACATTTTAGCGGTTTACATGCCTGAAATATGTCAACCGGCTTCAACAAAATCTCCCCGGGAGGGAGGTGCGACGTCTGATAGTCATGCGCTCATTGATGAATTTGACTGCGGCAGTCTAGGGCAAACTGAAGCGATGCTATTTTATTCGACGCAATTATTTCGCAACGTTAGAGGGCCTGTATTGCGCAATGCGCAATTTATATAGCCAGCTAATTTATATTTGCTAGCCGTTTCCCGTATCTCGTATTCCGTATTCAGTATTCCGTATTCCGTATTCCGTAGTCAATATCTCGTATTTCGTATCCCGTTCCCGTTCTTGTATCCCGTTCCCTCCCGTATCTCGTTCCCGTATCCCGTTACCGTATCCCTTATCCCGTATCCCGTATCCCGTTCCCGTATCCCGTTCCCGTTCCCGTATCTCGTTCCCGTTCCCGTATCACGTTCCCGTATCTCGTTCCCGTTCCCTTATCCCGTTCCCGTATCTCGTTTCCGTGTCCAGTTACCGTATCCCGTTCCCGTATCCTGTTCCCGTATCCCGTATCCCGTTCCCGTATCCCGTTCCCGTATCCCGTGTTCCGTTCCCGTATCTCGTTCCCGTATCCCGTTCCCGTATGCCGTTCCCGTATGCCGTTCCCGTATCCCGTTCCCGTATCCCGTATCCCGTTTCCGTAACCCGTGCCCGTATCCCGTTCCCGTATCCCGTATCCCGTTCCCGTATCCCGTTCCCGTATTCCGTTCCCGTATCCCGTTCCCGTATCCTGTAACTGTATCCAGTTCCATATCCTGTATCCCGTTCCCGTATCCCGTTCCCGTATCCCGTTCCCGTATCCCGTTCCCGTATCTCGTTCCCGTATCCCGTTCCCGTATCCCGTTCCCGTATCCCGTTACCGCATCCTGTAACTGTATCCCGTTCCCGTATCCTGTATCCCATTCCCGTATCTTGTATCCCGTTCCCGTATCCCGTTCCCGTATCCCGTTCCCGTATCCCGTTCCCGTATCCCGTTCCCGTATCCCGTTCCCGTATCCCGTTCCCGTATCCCGTTCTCGTATCCGTTTCTTGTATCCCGTTCCCGTATCCCGTTCCCGTATCCCGTTCCCGTATCCCGTTCCCGTATCCCGTTCCCGTATCCCGTTCCCGTATCCCGTTCCCGTATCCCGTTCCAGTATCCCGTTCCCGTATCTCGTGCCCGTATCCTGTGCCCGTATCCCGTGCCCGTATCCCGCTCCCTGTTCCCGTATCCAGTTTCCGTATCCCGTTCCCGTATCCAGTACATGTATCCCGTATACCGTTACCGTATCCCTTAATCAGCTCCCGTATCCAGTTTCCGTATCCCGTTCCCGTAACCCGTATTCCGTAGTCCGTATCTCGTATTCCATATTCCGTATCCCGTTCCCGTTCTTGTATCCCGTTCCCGTATCCCGTTCCCGTATCCCGTTCCCGTATCCCATTCCCGTATCCCGCTCCCGTATCCCGCTCCCGTATCCCGCTCCCGTATCCCGCTCCCGTATCCCGCTCCCGTATCTTGCTCCCGAATCCCGCTCCCGTATCTCATTCCCGTATCTCGTACACCGTTCCGATATCTCCTTACCATATCTAGTTACCGTATCTAATTCCCGTATCCTGTTCCCGCATCTCGTTCCAGCATCCCTTTGTCGTACACAGTTTCCGTATCTTGTTGCCGTATTTCGTTCCCATATCTTTTTACCGTATCTCGTTCCCGTGTCGCAGTCTCTGCCAAAACATTTTAGCGGTTTACATGCCTGAAATATGTCAACCGGCTTCAACAAAATCTCCCCGGTTGGGAGGTGCGACGTCAGCTAGTCATGCGCTCATTGATGAATTTGACTGCGGCAGTGTCAGTCTTGGGAAAATTTAGCGATGCCATTTTATTCGACGAAATTATTTCGCAACGTTAGCGTCGGTAATCGTTTACGTTTGACGTCAGCATGAGTTACCTATGAGCGATTTACAGAATATTTTGGGTGGATATAGGTCAGCAAGAACGGCGCTCTCCGTCTGTGTAAATTTGCCGGTCAAGTTTGTCCTCGTTTTGGGTGTTACGGCGGTGTGAAAGATTATTTTGTCCAAAAATATTGCATTTCAACTTCAACTCCAAAATATTAGTCACACAGCTTTGAGTAACATATAATTTGAAGACGGTCCCTGCGCCTGCAAAATGGTGCCCGGATCAGCCTTCTACGTCGAACGGTTTCCGAGCACCAATTTAAATCCTGAATATGCCAATTTTATCATGAAAGTAGTCACAACTGTGCACGTGGCAGGTACATCGCTCTGGACGACATTCTATACGCAAGGCCAATCGATTATCTATCACATAGTGTTGCTCGCATATCGCTGCGACTCTCGGTTGCCTAGCAAGCGGCCGGGGAACCGCGCGAAACTTGCCCGTTTTTCGCGATTTCTCAATGTCGCGTTTCCCATGTTAAACGAATGGCGCACGCGCGCACGTGCCGACGCCGCACCGTCGGTCTGATCGACACCAAAACTTGATACGACCTGTTGAATCAGGGGACCCAAAAGTCCTAAAAAAATAACTCTCATAACTCATCAGACGACTGCACAGGAACCGATTTAGGGCGTCACTCCGGCGGCGGCGGCGGCGGCGGCGGCGGGTCATCTTTTAGGATTTATAATATAGAGACTAGAGGGCCTGTATTGCGCGATGCGCAATTTATATAGCCTTCAATTTATATAGCCTGCTAATATCCCGTTCCTGTATCCCATTCCGGTATCCTGTATCCCGCATCCCGCATCCCGCATCCTGCATCCTGCATCCTGGATCCTGCATCCCGCATCCTGTATCCCGTATCCCGTATCACGTGTCCCGTATCCTCTACCCGCATCCCGTTCCCGTATCACGTTCCCGTATCCCGTTCCCGTATCCCGTTCCTGTATCCCGTTCCCGTATCCCGTTTCCGTATTCTGATCCCGTATACCATATCCCGTTCCCGTATCCCGTATACCTCAATCAGCTCCAGTATCCAGTTACCGTATCCCGTTCCCGTATCCCGTTCCCGTATCCCGTTCCCGTATCCCGTTCCCGTATCCCGTTCCCGTATCCCGTTCCCGTACCCGTATCCCGTTCCCGTATCCCGTTCCCGTATCCCGTTCCCGTATCCCGTTCCCGTATCCCGTTCCCGTATCCCGTTCCCGTATCCCGTATCCCGTTCCCGTATCCCGTTCCCGTATCCCGTTCCCGTATCCCGTTCCCGTATCCCGTTCCCGTATCCCGTTCCCGTATCCCATTCCCGTATCCCATTCCCGTATCTCATTCCCGTATCCCATTCCCGAAATCCGTTCCCGTATCCCGTTCCCGTATCCCGTTCCCGTACCCCGTTCCCGTACCCCGTTCCCGTACCCCGTTCCCGTATCCAGTTCCCGTATCCCGTTCCCGTTTTCCGTTCCCGTATCCCGTTCCCGTATCCCGTTACCGTATCCTAATCCCAGATCCCGTTCCCGTATCCAGTTCCCGGATCCCGTTCCCGTATTCCGTTTCCGTATCCCGTTCCCGTATACTGTTCCCGTATCCCTTTCCCGTATCCCGTTCCCGTTTCCAGTTCCCGTATCCCGTTCCCGTATCTCGTTCCCGTATTCCGTTACCGAATCCCGTTCCCGTATCCCGTTCCCGTATCCCGTTCCCGTATCCCGTTCCCGTATCCCGTTCCCGTATCCCGTTCCCGTATCGTTCCCGTATCCGTTCCCGTATCCCGTTCCCGTATCCCGTTCCCGTATCTTGTTCCCGTATCCCGTTTCCGTATTCTGATCCCGTATACCATATCCTGTTCCCGTATACCTTAATCAGCTCCCGTATCCAGTTACCGTATCCCGTTCCCGTATCCCGCTCCCGTATCTCATTCCCGTATCTCGTACACCGTTCCGATATCTCCTTACCATATCTAGTTCTCGTATCTCATTCCCGTATCCTGTTCCCATATCTAGTTCCAGCATCCCTTTCTCG
>JAXIVJ010002125.1:90000-117428 GCA_036785665.1 Chirona hameri | reverse complement strand
AAATGTCACAGAGCCTCCACAAATGCCGCACTCGATGTTAACAATGGTAGGGAAGGACGAATTTGTCAATGACCTTCATGAAGTACACAAGGTACTTGTTTTGTATTTTTTTCCAAACTTACAACTTTGAATTTGGGAATAATTTTATTTAATTCTTAAATTTAAATAAAATAACTTTAAAAACATAACGGTAGCCTAAGAAATTGTTGCTAACAAAATCAAAAGGTCATTATTTCCCTTTAAAGAAATCAGCTCACCCTAGCCTTCAATAACGCTGTGATGATGGTGTAAAATGGCTGGCGCATCGCGAGTTGAGCAAGGAGTCGGCGTTCCTCTGTCAGCACACCAGCACTATCGTCAGACCGAGATAAAGGCAGCGTCACAGGCCTCCGTATAATCAGGCGGGGTCCCACGCATTAGTGAGGATTTTGTCAGTCGAAGATAACAGTTATAAATCACGCCTTATGCGAAGGGCATCAGTATAGCACATATTATCGTAATTAACGCATATTCCTACAATACCGGCGTTTCGCTTCACAGGCAGGCTGATAGAGCGTTCATATCACGATAATAGTTATTTACCACGCAGCACGATATGCAATCACAACTGTAAATCAGAGGCAGGTCGGAACTCAATTGAGGGGTTTTAACTAGAAGATTCCGATATTCGTTCGGAGCAGAGACGTCGGCCATCTATCGCCATCTGTCGGCGAAGCCTTGAAGGACCATGAGGGCGCCACCGTCGATACTAGAATCGGAGGACGGGTGGCGGACAGTGCTGGAGACAGTGGTTCTGCTGACCGCCACCCTCGGAGTTGAAGGTGGTCTGCAGACGTTCACGCGGCTGCCACAGCATGCTGAGGAGCGGAACATCAGGTTTGGAGACGAAGCCGCCTCATCAAGGCAGAGTCACAGCCTCGATCTGTGAAGTCAGACAGAGGACATAAGCTGACCATTCTGGAAGGCATCGCGAGATCAGGGCGTGGTCTACGTGAGGGATGCATCATTGGATCCAGGGTAACGTCTATCTCCCTTCGCTATTGATAGCCGAACCGGAGCGTAGACGTAGATCACCTATGACAACCCAATGCGGACCAAGTGCGTGCGACAAATGCCGCTGGGGCAATCTGCTTATTCACGCTCTAGGTGGCGCTGCGGTAGCATCACGTGATGTCGGGCGGCAGACAGGTTCAGTGCGGTCACAGGCGCAGACAAAGAGTCGCGCCTCTGTTCTTGCCGCCAATACACGCTGTCGGCCGGCTCCACGATCGACAACAAGAGAACAAGAGCAAGCCTGAGTCGGTGAGTGCAGGAGGCTGGCCGCCGGACTCCGTAAGGGACTACCGGTGGAGGAGACGCCATGGCACTACGTTCGGGCACCGTTCGTGGCGAACAGGACATCGACGACATCGTCGAGGCCGTCATCGCCAGCCTCACTGGGGCGGGTCTGGTGGCGGCGGCTACAGCAGAGGTAAAGGAAGAAGTAGTCGTGGTCGACGCGCCGTCCGGACCGACGCCTGGACAGAAGCAGCTCTGGCTGGCCGACCTCCGGGAGCAGCTGACGGCGTCGTCGTCGAACTTCGGTACTCGGGAGAGGGAGGAGGTGCGCGGCCTGGTCATCATCGGCGAGGGGGCGGGCCCGCCCCCGCAGCACCAGCAGTGGTACTGGGGGCGTGTCCGCCTCTTTCTCATCGTGGCACACGAGGGCTGGGCGGCGGCGGTGAACGACGCCCGTACCGCCGACATGGACCGGCTGGGCATACGCCTCACCCCGTCCGTCCCGCGGCCGGCCCCCGGGCCCCGCCCGGCGGTTGCGCCTGCCGCTGAATGGCGGCAGCGGCCCTCCCGGCCGTCCGGCCTGCGCGCCCCGGCGCGCTCGGCGGGCGCGGCCGCGTCGCGCGGTCCGCATTAGGACGGCACTGCGAGTGGCATGGGGGGGGCAACGGTCTCGGAACCCCACTCCGGCCCCCTGCCACCCGCAACACCCCCGGCTCTGCCCTCGCCCGGGGGAGGCGCTCCGGACATCGGGCCGGGCCGGGGCGCGGCGCCGCGGCCGTGCTCGGTGCGGCGTCGGCAGCGGCGCAGTCTGCTGCTAGGATGTCGTTTTTGGGTGACGGGCCCGACGAGGAGTCATCGGAGGAGGAGGAGGAGCCGGCCGGACTGACGGCGGGCCTTGGTGGGTGGCCGCTGACTGCGGCCGGCGATCCGCGCGCCGCCTGCCGGGTGCTGGAGGAGCTGCTCGGCGGGGCTGGTGTCCGCTGCCGCTGGGCCGCCGCCGGCCGGCGGGCCGGCGTCTGGCGGGGCGTGGTTCGCCGAGTCGCCTCTCGCGTTTGTCGGTGCGCGTCGGGTTCCGGTGGGCAGCGATGCTCGAGTGAGGCCGCCGGTGCGGGTTCGAGTGGACCCGGCCGTCTACGGAGGCCATCCACGTGTAAGCAGCGTCTTGGCGCGAGGACTGAAGGTGCGCGTGCCGAGTGCGGCGCCGCGCGTGTGGCTGAGGACGCCGCGGTCGGCGTTGATGACTGAGGCGGTGTCAGACTTTGTGAAAAGTGGAGTGTTTGAGCCGGGTGAACCGGACAGCTGTTACCGTCTGTTTGCGGTGGCAAAGTCTCCGTCGGTCGCGCGTCTAGTGTATGACCTGTCTTTGCTTACGCCCTGGATGCCGCGGCGGTCTTGCGTTTTGCCGAAACTCGAGCGTGTGTTAGGCTATTCAGCAGATGGATTTGGGTACGGTATAAAATTAGACTTACGAGACGGCTTTTATCATATTCTCTTGGCTCCGAGTACAAGTAGAAAGTTTGGTGTTTTGTACGATAAACAGACATATGTATTTACCAGGCTGCCGATGGGCTTGTCAGTAGCTCCGTCAGAAATGCAGCACTTTGCCTGCGCGACAGTGAAGATTGTAGAGGGCAGGTTTTCGGGTGTAAGCGGCATTGCTTATTTGGATGATTTTCTGTTTGTCGCTCGTCGCCCTGAGGACCTGTAGAATTTTGGACCTGAGGCATCGTAGAATTTTTCACTGAGTCTGGCCTCCATATTAATTTTGATAAGTCTGTTACTGTTCCGTCATCGAAATTGCGTTATCTCGGTGTGGACTTAAACTTGGCGAGCTGTTCATTGAGCGTTAAACGTGAGACGGTGGAGCCCTTGCGCGACGCGATGTTGCAGTGCAACTCGAGCTGGTCATTGGTCTCTCGGCAGCGACTGGCGCGGTTTGTAAATTTTGCACGGCCTTGTTTAAAGTTACCACTCGAAGTTGTGTCGGCAGTGATGGACGGGGACTCCGGTGCGTGTAGTGCAGTCGCCCCGTTTATTCGGGAAGGTGTCGTGTGGTCATTTTCCGACATTTCCGAGTGGAATGATCTGCACAGACGTCACGTATTTGTCGATGCGACGCCGACTCAGATCGGCATTGTAGTGCCGGGCTGCGTGCCGGTGTCTGTGTCTCTGCCACGTGCGCTGCCTATTTATGTGGCAGAGTATCTGGCAGCTCTAACGGCGATTGTTAGTGTGGAGCGGGGGCTGTTCACACTGTTTTGTGATAATGCCGGCGTTTATTATAATTTGCAAAAAGGCCGCTGTCCGCGCCCCTGGCTACCAGTCATGTGCCATGTTTTCAGTTCGCGCGCTTTTTCTGTTCGGTATATACCGTCATGTGAGAATCCCGCAGATGCTCCCTCGCGCTCCCCCGCTCTGTAATCAGGGTGCGCACAGGAGCGGTTTTTTTCCTGTCTCTGGGCCAATCAGCGGCCCGGGACATCGGATGATCGGCGCAGGAATTTGTGTTGCGTGCCTTTGTCGGGTCACTGTTGTGGTCAGTGTGGCATTCGCGCCTCTGTTCCTGCCGCCAATACACGCTGTCGGCCGGCTCCACGGTCGACAACAGCTTTTTAGCTTTGCTTGCTGCCCGGCAGCGGAGGCCGCAGCAGCGGTGTATTGGTCCGGCGGCTCCGGAGACGAGACTCCCAGCCGTCACAGCGACACAGATGTCAGGTCAGCACACCCGCCAAACCAGGCCCGGCCATTGGTCGAGCCAACAGACACCCCCGACCTGCCATTGGCCGAGAGGATCGTGCGATGTCCCTAGGCACAAAACGCGCGTGAAGGCGCGTCTGCGGGGTTAGCATCGGAGCGAATATAATTAACCGAAAAATTACGAAAACGGAAAATATTACACAGTAAGCCAAGAACGCGGACAGCGGCCCTTGTGTAAATTATAAACGACACCGATATTATCTGAAAAAATCGTAAACACTCCATCGCCGCTCGTACAAATCGCCGTTAACGCCGCTGCGTATTCGGCCACGTAAATCGGGAGCTCTAGCGGCAGAGCCACTGACACCGGAGTGCAGCCCGGTCTGACGATGCCTATCTGAGATGGCGTCGCGTCGACAAATACCTGTCGCAAGTGTACATTGTTACAAGCGCGCACATAGTCATGCGTCAGCATGACGTCATCGTCGACAAAGTGCAACACTGCCGCGCACGCCTCTCTGTCACCGTCACGCACGGCACTGACAACCTCAAGCGGCAGCTTGAGGCACGGACGCACAAAATTAACAAAGCCAGCCAGTCGCTGGCGCTTCAGCAGCGGCCAGGATGGGGAGCAGGCAGACACGGCGGCGCGGAGAGCCGGCAAAACACCCGCCTTAACCCGGGCTGTGCCCGCCATCAAGTCTAAATCTACGCCGAGAAATATCAGATTCGATGTTGGAGTGAGCACAGATTTTCCAAAGCTTAAACAAAATCCAGCACTAGACAGAAAATCACTAACACCTATCAAATCGCGGGGACAGCGCGCCAAAAACAAAAAATCATCCAAGTACACCATACCGTTAACACCCGGAAAACGCGCCTCGACTATTTTAACAGTGACACAAGCCAAGTGCTGCATTTCCGACGGTGCAATCGAAATGCCCATAGGCAGACGAGCGAACATATATTCATTTCCCTCATAAGACACCCCGAAATTCGCGCGCGTGCTCGCAGCCAGCGGAATGTGAAAAAAACCATCACGCAGATCTATTTTTAATGCAAAGTTAAAACCATCGGCGGCAGCGTCCAAGGCCCGCTCGATGGTCGGTAAGACACACGGCCGGTGTGGCAAAAAGGGCGTAAGCGAAGACATGTCGTAAACTAGGCGCGCCACCGACTTGTTCTTAGGTACCGGGAAAAGACGGTAACATCGCCGCGGGCGGCCCGGCACCAGCACGCCGGCCGCCACACAGTCGGCCACCGCGGCCGTCATCAGCGCCGAGCGCCGAGTCACCTGCCACACGCGAGGCGCTGTCGCGGGCACGCGCACTTTCAACCCCTTAGCCAGTACACACTGCACTCGTGGGTGACCGGCAAAAAGGGCCGCATTAACCCGGCCGGCCACCGGCGGCCGCACTCGTGCGCCAGCCTCCAGAGGCAGGCGCTGGGCGCCGATAAAGTCTAAAGGCGACTCGACCGTCGTCGGCACGCCCGCGCCACCCGCCTCACCGAGAGACGGCGGCGGCAGCGATGGAGGCGGCTCCGTCAGCATAAAGACTATTTCCTCAGCCACTGAGCGAGAGTCAGCCGCCTCCAAAGGTCGCTGCCAGGAAGCCGTGACTGGTTCCGCCAGCACATCACAGATGGCGCGCCGATCGTTCAGCGGTGCCAGCCCGCCAGACTGAGGCCGGCAGCCTGGCTCCGCAGAGAAGAAGTCTCTCTCACTGGTGACACGTCTCACAGAGTCGTCAGGAGACTCCGCGGCTGGCCGGGGGCCGGAGGAAACAGAGGCCGTTGCCCCCACCGCCAGTCGCAGCGCCACCGCGACCCGCAAGCCGCGGCGGGGCCGAGCGCGGGCGGCCCCCGTCCGCCGCCCCGCGCCCGGGCTGTCCCTTCATTGCCTCGGACGAGGGACGCAGCCCCTGCCGGCGCCAGCAGACGTCACCGGTCTACGGAGGCCCGATGGACGGCACGGTCTGCCGCGCCCACCAGCCGCCACAGCGGCGACCGCCGGCGGCGCAGGAGGCGGCGATCCAGCAGCCGGATGAAGTCTTATACCCAGCCGGTCCATGTCGGTCATCCGACTGTCCGCCAGCGCGGCGCCCCAGCCATGATGCGCGACTATTAGCATAAGGCGGACCCGTCCCCAGTACCAGACGTGGTCCGCCGGGGGCGGGCCCGCCCCCTCGCCGATGATTAGAAGCGCCCGAACTTCCTCTCTCTCCCGCACGCCCATGTCGGGCATACGGGAGCGCAGCTCCGCCAGCCACAGCTGCCGCTGCGCCCGGCCCGGCTCGGCCGGTGCTGGACTGTCCGGCTCGCACCGCTCCGGCGACGGCTGGACGTCACTGCCATCCAGAGAGGCAGCATCTCCTCCGGAGCCGATCCCCGACGCACGCAGCTTCTTCATAACCGCGTCGACGATGGAGTCCACGTGCTTGAGCTCCGGCGGGGCTCGCACGGCGCCAGAACGAAGCCGCAGAGTCGGTGAAGGCGTGGCCATCTCGCCGCCGGTAATCTGGTCACAGAGTCCGACAGCACCAGCCCACGTCGTCACCGCACAATCACGTCTTTTTACTTTACTTGCTGCCCGGCAGCGGAGGCCGCAGCAGCGGTGTATTGGCCCGGCGGCTCCGGAGACGAGACGAGACTCGGACAGTGCTGGAGACAGTGGTTCTGCTGACCGCCACCCTCGGAGTTGAAGGTGGTCTGCAGACGTTCACGCGGCTGCCACAGCATGCTGAGGAGCGGAACATCAGGTTTGGAGACGAAGCCGCCTCATCAAGGCAGAGTCACAGCCTCGATCTGTGAAGTCAGACAGAGAACATAAGCTGACCATTCTGGAAGGCATCGCGAGATCAGGGCGTGGTCTACGTGAGGGATGCATCATTGGATCCAGGGTAACGTCTATCTCCCTTCGCTATTGATAGCCGAACCGGAGCGTAGACGTAGATCACCTATGACAACCCAATGCGGACCAAGTGCGTGCGACAAATGCCGCTGGGGCAATCTGCTTATTCACGCTCTAGGTGGCGCTGCGGTAGCATCACGTGATGTCGGGCGGCAGACAGGTTCAGTGCGGTCACAGGCGCAGACAAAGACACGGACGGACACGGGCACAGATGCAGACAGACACAGACCCATAGACACCATGAAGCCAATGACAACAGAGGAGGCAGTGGAACAGAAACTAGTTTGATTCTAGTGCGTTTTGGGGAGGGATCCCATGAGAGCCTCTTGTCCCAACGTGTGGTGTTGGGACTGGTTTCATTAACTTTAAATTGTATACATACAATTATTCTAGTCAGATTCAAGTCAAGTACGAGCTAATCAATCTTGGGGAGTTGAGGAAATTATCTGGGTGAAGATCTCAAATCTATTCGGGAGATTATCCCATAAGCAGTACTGGTAACTCAGATCCAGTGCAATAACTAGTGTAAGCCAAAATTTAGAATCTATTCAGATAATAACAACATAGGAGTGAGGGCTTGAGAAGCAAGAGGAAGCAGGACGGCAGTGAGCAGAATAAATCAATCACCAGCCCTCCTCAGTCACTTTACCCCAATGACGACACAGTTGAGGGCACCATCATATTTGGGATAGAACATCATTAGATATAAGAATGACGGCAGAGGAGAATTCAGAGATAATTTGATTCATCTCCGAGCAAACCTCTGGGAATAATATGGAAAATAGGGTGAACAGAAGGGATTCTCTTTAAGGGGAGAGTAATTGTTACCTCTTAGCAGAATCATACCAGTACCGCTTCTCAGTAATTGATAGTAGCAACAGCTTATCCCTCCGTCCCAGGTCGAGAGTGACGTCTGGTATGAGGCGGGTATTAGTAGCAACTCTGTCCATATCTCGACCTGAAACAAAAACAAAAGGGAAAGGTGTTGACAAGACAAGTATTACATCAAAGCCACCATACATCCAAGGGTCTAATCATTAGGAGAAATGCTAATCTACATCCATTTAAATGATAATAGCACTACAAATGAGAAGCGATAGCATCCAGCAACACATGTATTCTTCGCACGCTGCCTAAATATCTAACAGAACCCAGTACTTCGGTTACACAATGCCTTATCAATGGATTAAGAGACAATCAAGTTATGAACGCGTTAGAAGGGTAGATAGACTGCAATATCTATCATATTCATGCAGTCTGAATATAATGGCCGGGGCTTACAAACCATCTAATCGTGTGGAATGCCTTCAGTGGAACACAGATAAGATATCTTAATGGCGTCCTCAGGAAGTCTTTACCAGGTTCAAGTATACCCGGGGCAAACTGCCGGAGTGTGACGTCAGTGAAACCAGCCAATCGCGGCGCACCTAGCGGCTCGCACAAGACCACACATTGGCTAGCCGTGATTGAACGCTAGGAGACAGCACTACATGACGTCACCAGACCGAGCAACCACTATGCGAGTTAACGTTACTAAATGCATGAGAGGCTTCTAGAGAGAATGAGAGAATGGGGGAATTTGGCGGAAAAGATCCCCATAAAGCGAGTCATAATTGCGGTTCCGAATGATAAGTCCTTGAGGAATATATTAAAATATCTTACCTGCACGGAGACGAAACGAAGTCCATCGGCATTCGAGCAGGCCTAATGAGGAGGCATGAAATCTAGCCGTAAGAAGTTGATTCATCCACGCGCGTGAGCACTGACTTATTGATGTCAAGGTCAGTCCCGTCATCGTCGAACTTACGAGGGAATTGTGAGGGATCGAGAGGTGATAACGTTGCAGATAACAGCTATCCTAGCCGGGACGAGGCAGATATGAGCCGCGCCCCTGTGCGTCATTATACTCTGTTGACAACGATCTTTTCGCTGATGGACTTATGGGTTTGTTAAACGAGGGAGGTATGTGGTGGTATGGATTCGAGCGACCGGAACGAGAATAAAAGAGGGATTTTTTTGTTTGGCTAAAAGGAGCGGCTGTCGTGTCATAACTAATAGCTGGATATTGACGCTGTAAGACACCTGGGGCTAGCAAGCGCGTGAGTCGGGCGATGCAGTGCCGCTGAGGTGCGTTGGGCGAGGGGTGATGCCGCCGGAGTGAGGTGGTTTGGGCGAGGGGTTGTGCCGACGGAGTGGAGACTGGTGGTTGAGATGTGGGAAGCTGAGTGGGTGAGATGAGTGGGTGAGGGGATGCCGCGCAAGAGGAGAAGATCTATGTCCATCGAGGGGAATCTGTGATGTACGCCGAACGATCAGGCCATGGCGCTTTGTATCGCAACGCGCAGCTCTTGTTCTCCCGACTTTCGGACGAAATTATAGGTTTTATGTCCATCGCGGAGCTACTCAGGTGGTGCCGGGCAACCGGGTGGCGATAACTCGATCGAGATCGTGACGTGCGGAGATGTTAGGATTAGTGGCGGCGCGGTGAGGGGTGATTGCCTCCGTGCGACTGAATAAGTCCATCGCGCTCGACCAGGAGATTGCAATAAGACGACACGCGCAAGCAGCCGCAATTTAGCCAAGTAGTTCTGAGCCGCCCGACCTCGGAGTTTTATGAGGCAGTGGTGCGGGTCGGGAGGAGGTGATTAGGGGGGCCAGGGAGGGCCGAGAGCGGATGAGCTGAGCGAAGTTAAGTCCATCGAGGAGGGCTTGCGAGGTATGCCGGTTGACAGATCTTATGTTGTTTGTGCCGCAATATGCCACACTTGTCTTCCCGACCCTCAGATAAAATTTGTAGGTCTTATGTCCATCATGGAATTCCCCAGGTCGTACCGGGCGACCGGGGAATGATGTCGCGGAAGGCACCATGACTTGCGGAAGGGTTAGGATCAGTGGCGACGTGGCGAGGGGTAAAGGCCGCCGCGTGACTGAACAGGTCCATCGCGCTGGCCAGGTGATTGCAATAAGTCGGCAACGAATGCAGCCGCAACTTAGCCAAGTAGCTCTGAGCCGGGCGACCACGGAATTTTAGTAGGCTGTGGCAACGGTTGAGAAGTGATTAGGTGGCGCAGTAAGACGGGATATTCCGATATAACAAGGGAATGGGAATGATATGTGTAGGAACGTTAAGCTTGGAGAGGTAATGAGGGGAGGAAATAGGATTTGTGGGGACGTAAAAATCAGAGAGAAATTAAAGGGAATTTTAGAGGTTGGGCGGATTACGGGAGCCGACGTGAGAAAGGGACCCCGTGACGGATCATCTGTAAATAGGTACTCCGGTAGTGTACGTCGTTGGAGACCCTATCCTAATGTCCACCACAAACCGAACTCCAAAGACCATCATGATATACCTTTATCCGAGCAGCGAGAGACCTATATGTTGACTAACGACTGGCCAGCCTCATCACAAATTAATTATGTGCGAGGTCGGATGAAGCGCATTGCAATCGTTGGAAATTCACAAATGTTCACGAGACCCAAAAGTGGATATTTCAGAAGCGACAAGACAAGGTTAGGTTGGTTCGGTGGGTCACTGTCTCAAAAGGCGCACTGTCGTCACACAAACACTCCGCTCCAGCTCACTGGTGGCTCTGTATGTTAACCTCCAAAACACCTCCGTCCCAAACTCGGTCTCTGCGCAGCGTGTCGAGCGGCCATTGGTCGAGAGGGTTACAAGGTCACAAGGTCAATGCTGACGCCAGCTGGCCTGGCGCCAGCCTGATGTCGACTCAGCACTGGCGGGCGGCGGAGTGCGGTTCGAGTTCGAGTCGCAGGCGGGAGATGCCGCTAGTGTTGTACGCGCCAGCTGGCTGCAGACACTGCCCTGCTGACCGGGCGGGTGAGCGGGTGTCGCTGCTCGGCGACAGGTAATATGACAGGCCCGGTGGTAATATGGTAATATGACAGGTAATATGACAGGCCCGGCGGTGGAATCGACATTCGGGATACTCCCCACTCGAAATCCGGGAGGATTTCGAGAAAAAAAGCGGACAAAAGCGGAAAAAAGCTGACAATACACAACACAACACAGCACGGCACGACGCGACGCCAAACGCCTACGGGGCACCACCGCCGCCTCACACGGCTGCCTCCAACTGGAACAGCCTGCTGAGCGGACGGCGGGTGCTCCGGCCGCGCAGGCTGATGACGGCGGCCCGCACTCGGCCGTCCGGTCCGCGCAACAGCTGCACCACGCGCGCCAGCGGCCACCGACCGCGCGGCCTCTCGTTGTGGACGAGGACCACGTCACCCACGCACCCACGCTGGGTACACGGTCCGGTCAGCCTCTGGGTGAGCTGCTCCAACAGCGGAGAGCACGCTGATACTCGGTACTCCACCACCTGATCAGGTGATCGCAGACTCGCTTCCGATGTCTCCACGTCCTGCTGACCGTGCATTCATGTAGAGTCGGGCACACAACACCATCGATAGTTGTCACACCGAACAACAGGTGAGCCGGGGTCAGTAGGTCCTCACCATCACCCTGGGTGAGGGGGCGTAGATTTACAAAAAGGCGAGCTCGTACAGTGTAGCGGATAGTTCATCAAACGTGAGATGACACAGGTGCAGGGTAATACGCAGAGCCGATTTGGTCACGCCCACCATGCTCTCCCAAAACCCTCCCCACCAGGGGGCAGCCTCCGGGATAAACTTCCATGTCACAGACCTCGGTAGGTGGCCCAGCAGAGCATAGAAGGTCCGCGCGTTGTCACTGTACACCAGAGCCGGAGTGCCGCAGATGGTAAAGAACCGCCTGAGGGCGAATACCAGGTCAGCAGTCGTCTGCGATCGGACCAGCTCGAGGTGCACTGCGCGAGAAGTGGCACAGGTGCTGAGCAGCACCCATACCTTGGTTGCGCTGTTGTCGACAACAGCGCAACCTCTTTTAGGGTAGACTGATGCTAACAGATTGAAACTAACCTGAAAATGCAAACCAAAGCTGTATTCACTCTTTTTCCCAATGAGATGTGCAAAGGCAAAACAACGTATCTCCACCTCATACGCACGGAACACCGACCGCCGGTCTAGCTCAGCTCGGCATTCGGCAGACTGAAGGCAGGCGGTGATGACAGAATGGGCTAGGTTGTTTTGATGGAGCAGGACATCCGGGTCATCGCCACTTGAAATGATCGACAGGTGCAGTCACCTCGATCGATGTAGGATAACCAGGGTTCACTACGCGTAACCAGGATTCACTCCAGGGGTGGACTTTTTTTTATCAGGGGAGCATAAGGTACCCCCACAAAAAACTCACCGGATTTGGCCCACTATATTTTTAGAGGAACATATTTTCAACATTTTCTTTTCTTTAAAAAATCAAAAAAATCATTCATTTTTGCCTCGAAATAGGCCCTTCGGGCCCTATTTCCAAAGGGGCACATATGGCTAAGGGGGCACGTCCGGACCTTTAGGAAGGGCAATTGCCCCGTTTGTCCCCCCCCCCTTGGGTACGCCTATGGTAGAATATGAGAGGTTCTGTGGAAAAATTCTACGATGTTAGCGTCTTCATAGGAGAAACAGTCTATTATTTAAAGAAAGGAGCTAGAACATTACCAATATATTGATTCGATTGGACTAACAACGGAATGGGTAATATTTTGGCGCCCACTATATATAGTAAGTTCGCACTTTTTAACACCCCTGGGGCCTGGGCCGGGCAGGGCTGGTGGTTGGTGGGCCCGTGACGAACACTGGTTTGTTGTGCGTTTGTAGTAGTTAATTTTAACCGGCCGCCGGCCGCCGGGCTTCACGAAGCAGCAGGTGCCAGAAGGCGATTCTAATTTAGATAGGTGGCGCTGTAGTAATCGAATAGATGGAGTTGAAATCAGGTGTGGATAGCCTGCGGTGCTTAACACCAATGCTTATAAGATACGTGTATTTAGTTTTTTGTTTGTTGTGTGTACGTTACAAATGTTCTCAGATTTGTCAGCTCGCATTATCAAGTCAACACGCAGGGTGTTTATTTGTAATTATCAATTGTAGCACATGTAGAGCCCTTCAGGAGACACTTGTTCAGCCCCCATCCCGTTCCAGCCCATTCACCCAGACTCAAACCCGTTCCAATCCAAATCCAAATCCGAATTCATAATTGATGGGGCTCCCATTCCCACCTGTTTCAGCATGCACTGGCTGACGGAAGTGTGGCGCTTACATCGTTCAATTTTTAAAAGTATTTCCCATGTTTGTACTTAAAACATTGTGTCCAAAGTGATTGTGTGCAACAGGCACATGCCATACACTGCTCTGAGTGGCTTTTACAAGTGTGGCAACTCCAGAAACATCAAGAAGATACTGACTGGTTTTCAGCCACCAACGAGGAAATTCAACTTGCAAGTTGAAGGTATTTTGGGAACAGTGACCGTATTCCAGAAGATGAGATTGTCAAATCACTTGTTTGGTGGGTTTCTTTAGCTGTTGCAGTTCTTATTGAGTGACCCAGCGTGATTTATTTTACAATCATAAGATGACGTCATCACATAGATCATAAGATGACGATCATCACCAGCCGGCGGTGGTGATGAGACTAGTTCGGGTCAGGCGGCCACCGACCTGCCGTGTTCGGGGCGGGGTCTGGCGGGCCCGATCCACAGTCCTCTGACGCGCAGCAGCTCGCTTTGTGCTGTCGTGTTATGTTCATAATACAATTAATGAGCTGGTGTACGGTTTGTATTGGTCGTGTTGGCCGCAAAGGGAGACGAACGAGCACCGATATATCGACCGCGAAAGGTTCTTAAAGAACCTTATATGAAACTCATAAGAGGTTTCCAATGGGGTTTCGGATACCATTTAGAGAAATTAGCTAAGGTATCAAAGAACTTTATAGAGTTTAGTGCTTGTGCGAGGAACATACTTGATATAATTAATAAACTAAAAAAACATGACCTTTTCCTCGAAAATGTGAAAATCCAATGTTATCAAAATGTTATTATTATGTTGTAATATTTCGGCCACAGGCCTTTATCAAACAGTATTTTTTTTAAATGTTTTACTGTTTGATAAAGGCCTGTGGCCGAAATATTACAACATAATAATAACATTTTGATAACATTGGATTTTCACATTTTCGAGGAAAAGGTCATGTTTTTAGTTTATTAATTATATAAGGTATCAAAGAACATTAAAAGCAGCTCCGACACCAGGTATGGTTCTCGAACGCATTCCCTTTACTTGGGGAAGGTATCCATGAAGGTCTCCGAGACCCTTATTGATCGTCTTTGAAACCCCCATGGGTTCTAACATTTAAAAAGGTCTCAAGAGAATCTTTCGTAAACCGCGAAAAGGGTTTCAAACTTGTGGCTCTTTGTTAATACCTTTTTCTAGCCTCGGAGACCGCACTGAGGTCTCGCTTGTTTCTGAGTGCAGTCGGTCAGCAATTTTTCGGTCAGCCCTTATACCTCAAAGCAAAAGTGCTCTTTCACAAATTGGGTGCGTCCCCGACCCAATAAGGGCGTTTTACTGTTAATACCGCTTTCCGTAAGACGTGCAATTGTGCACAAGCCCTGAACATATGAGCAAACTCACAGAATCATCAATGGTCCGTAATGCAGACATTCGTTTTGATTGTGATACACTTCTTGTCTTATTTATTTCATGTGACTCGTGTAAGCTCTTCGTAACAAACGATACAAAGTGTGAAATATGCACAAGGAACTCGTATCGAGGAACGATGCCAACACGTTTTCAGCGTTGAAGAGAGTGATTACACTAATCAGCTCAGGGTGCATGCTAACTCTGTTCACAAAACCAACACCACACCATCCGTTTGGCACAGATTCCCTCCGAGTCTCACATCTCCTCGCCCGCCACATGCAGTGCACAGTGCACGCCTGTCGTCACGCAAGGCGTCCCATCTTTGACAGATGTCGCTATGTGTCTACCCAGAACGAAAAGATGTCGCCACTAGTGCCACTTATTCCGAATAAACTTTGGGTTCCAAGGGCAGGCCACCGGCACGTTGCCCGCTGTCTGTCCGCAGCGTTCCACTAGTACTTGGCGTTCGCCTCGGCCTCCGGAGCGGAGGGAGCGGCGGTGGCCGCCGCGGCGGCCGCCTCTCGCGTGGGGTAGCGGTTCCACCACTGCTCCTCTGCCGAGCCGAAGATGATGAAGACGACAGCGCCCACAGCCTGGATGCCGGCCGTCATCCCAAACACAATCTGCCAGTGCTCCTGGTCCTCGTTACCTGGGGCGGACATACACAGAGTGCAGTCAGCTGACAGTCTGCAGTGGTGCAGATAGGGAAGTACTTGGCTCGTCTAATGCCGGCTATAGAAGCAGTTCTGTCGCTGATATCGGCAATCAAACATAATGAGGCTCTGAACAAGCCATGAGTCACACGACTCTCCATCATGAACGGATGTACATTTAGTACAATGTGCAGACAGACGCAACAGAAAGCCCGTCCAACAACGGCAGATCCCCCACTCTAGCCCTCGGCCGACCCCACCGCCTCGTGACCAAGCAGACCCACACGTGGCTGTGTGACCGTGTGACCTGTGACTGTGACCTGTAACTGTTTGACCTGTGACTGACCTGTGACAGACCTATGACTGACCTGTGACTTGTAACTGTGTGACCTGTAACTGTGTGACCTGTTACCATGTGACCTGTGACTGACCTGTGACCTGTTCTTGAGCTTTGACTGACCTGTATCCTGTAACCGTGTAACCTGTAACTGTGTGACCTGTGACCTGTGTCCGTGTGACCTGTGGCCCTGTATCCTGTAACCGTGTGACCTTTGACTTGTGACTGACCTGTGACCTGTGACCTGTGACCTGTGACATGTGACATGTGACCTGTGACCTGTGACTGACCTGTGACGATGGCGCCGGTGACCAGCGGCGCCAAGATGCCGGACAGCGTCATCACCGTGTTGCTGATGCCCATCATGGTGCCGGCGAAGTTGGGCGCCAGGTCCAGGTAGTTGGTGAGGAGCGAGGAGGCGATCAGCCCCACCAGCGCCACGGCCACGCACAGCAGCGCTACCACCGTCGTGTGATCACAGCCGGCGAACGAGGCCACCACCATGAACACGCCCGACAGCACCAGACCTGCCAACAAGGCCAGGTCACAGCCGAGTGATCACAGGACAGCACCAGACCTGCCGACAAGGCCAGGTCACAGCCGAGTGATCACAGCACCAGACCTGCCGACACAGCCAGATCACAGCCGAGTGATCACAGCACCAGACCTGCCGACACAGCCAGGTCACAGCCGAGTGATCACAGCACCAGACCTGCCGACACAGCCAGGTCACAGCCGAGTGATCACAGCACCAGACCTGCCGACACAGCCAGGTCACAGCCGAGTGATCACAGGACAGCACCAGACCTGCCGACACAGCCAGGTCACATCAGAGTGATCACAGCACCAGACCTGCCGACACAGCCAGGTCACAGCCGAGTGATCACAGCACCAGACCTGCCGACACAGCCAGGTCACAGCAGAGTGATCACAGCACCAGACCTACCGACACAGCCAGGTCACAGCAGAGTGATCACAGCACCAGACCTGCCGACAAGGCCAGGTCACAGCCGAGTGTTCACAGCACCAGACCTGCCGACACAGCCAGGTCACAGCAGAGTGATCACAGCACCAGACCTGCCGAAACAGCCAGGTCACAGCCGAGTGATCACAGCACCAGACCTGCCGACACAGCCAGGTCACATCAGAGTGATCACAGCACCAGACCTGCCGACACAGCCAGGTCACAGCCGAGTGATCACAGCACCCGACCTGCCGACACAGCCAGGTCACAGCCGAGTGATCACAGGACAGCACCAGACCTGCCGACACAGACAGGTCACAGCCGAGTGATCACAGCACCAGACCTGCCGACACAGCCAGGTCACAGCCGAGTGATCACAGCACCAGACCTGCTGACACAGCCAGGTCACAGCCGAGTGATCACAGCACCAGACCTGCCGACAAGGCCAGGTCACAGCCGAGTGATCACAGGACAGCACCAGACCTGCCGACAAGGCCAGGTCACAGCCGAGTGATCACAGGACAGCACCAGACCTGCCGACACAGCCAGGTCACAGCTGAGTGATCACAGGACAGCACCAGACCTGCCGACACAGCCAGGTCACAGCCGAGTGATCACAGCACCAGACCTGCCGACAAGGCCAGGTCACAGCAGAGTGATCACAGGACAGCACCAGACCTGCCGACACAGCCAGGTCACAGCCGAGTGATCACAGCACCAGACCTGGCGACAAGGCCAGGTCACAGCAGAGTGATCACAGGACAGCACCAGACCTGCCAACACAGTCAGTTCTGGTCAGAGGATCGGCCGGACAGTGGACACAGCCGGGTCAGCCGTCAGTGAGTCTGCCAGGAAGGGACAGTGGACACAGCCGGGTCAGCCGTCAGTGAGTCTGCCAGGAAGGGACAGTGGACAGTAGACACAGCCGGGTCAGCCGTCAGTGAGTCTGCCAGGAGGGGACAGTGGACAGTGGACACAGCCGGGTCAGCCGTCAGTGAGTCTGCCAGGAAGGGACAGTGTACAGTGGACACAGCCGGGTCAGCCGTCAGTGAGTCTGCCAGGAAGGGACAGTGGACACAGCCGGGTCAGCCGTCGGTGAGTCTGCCAGGAAGGGACAGTGGACAGTGGACACAGCCGGGTCAGCCGTCAGTGAGTCTGCCAGGAAGGGACAGTGGACAGTGGACACAGCCGGGTCAGCCGTCAGTGAGTCTGCCAGGAAGGGACAGTGGACAGTGGACACAGCCGGGTCAGCCGTCAGTGAGTCTGCCAGGAAGGGACAGTGGGCACAGCCGGGTCAGCCGTCAGTGAGTCTGCCAGGAAGGGACAGTGGACAGTGGACACAGCCGGGTCAGCCGTCGGTGATTCTGCCAGGAAGGGACAGTGGACACAGCCGGGTCAGCCGTCAGTGTGTCTGCCAGGAAGGGACAGTGGACAGTGGACACAGCCGGGTCAGCCGTCGGTGAGTCTGCCAGGAAGCCTGGACACCAGGCAGCGGGGGATTCATACACAAAAGGTAACTGCGTAGCTGAATATAATATATCTGCTGTTAAAAACAAAACAGTGGGTAAGATATCTATCGGTTCAATTCGTGGAAACAATGCGGGGCCGAAAATAGGAAATTGTTGCAAACATGGCATCTAATTGATTGGTTTATGCACCTCCCATTTGGATTATTTTTCCTCTCTCCTTTTCTACTATCTGGTCATTTTGAGCAAGCAAATGCTAATGTGGGAACAATCATTAACGCTTCAATATTAGACATTAAATAATGCAGATACGGCAACACAATCGAAATTCGTACTGACCCGAGGTGGCGAACAGCTTTCTGATGGTTGTTTTGCTCAGTTTTTCGCTCTTCATCAGTTTGTCTTGAGAGAAGGCGGCAATATTTGACACAATCCACATAAACAGGTATGGAAGCGCCGACAGCAAGGCATTCTGTGAACAAAACATAGGACGCACATAGAGAAGTGCCATCAGGTTCTGTGAAGTATCTCCTCACAAATAGATGAATAGTTGATGTGCTTGATCAATTACGGAGCGGAGCAAAGAGCACGTGAGGTTTCTCACGAACTTATACAAATTTACATTTGACCCATGGGCGTAACCACAACTGGGTACACCGGGTACACTGTACCCAGTACAATTCAAAACCCCACATTTTACTGGGTACTGTGCGGGTTTGCATCCATCGACGCTCCCGCCTCACGGGAGTGCCATCCAATGAGCGCGCGCCACGGCCGCGCCCGCGACCCCGAGACCTCTCCGGTCCCGACCCGGCCGGCCCGGGGCAGTGCCGCGCAGACTGGGCTCGCTTGAGGTGTTGTGCGTATGCAGTGATCATCTGTCCGTACCAAACAATACACCGACGAGTGAAGTTCTCATCTTTACGGGGAACAATATTCTAACATGGTGCAGCGTGCAGGATTACGGAAAGACGCCTTCGACATCTGGAAGCTGAGGTTCCAGGCCTTCTGTCTTCTGTCCAGCGTCCCGGGCTGCTGGAGGGACTTGGGTTGGAGGAGCTCCGGGAGAGCCTGCACGCTGACACTCTCCACGTCTCCTGGGAGCCAGGTTTGACCGCGGCCGAGCGACAGGCTGTTGCAGCTGCGCTACGGCAACTAGCCTCCAGCGGGGTCTGCGGCAGTCGTGCGTTGCACGCCGCTCCCGAGGACTGTCCGGCGCGGACGCGGACATGTGTGCGGTGCGGGCGACCCGGACACTTCTCGTCCGTCTGTGTGACGTCTCGTAGCCGATTTCAGTCGGTTTTTTTTTTTGGGGGGGGGGGGGGCAATTGCCCATTTTTCCCAACCGTAGATCCGCCACTGCATTGTGACCTGGTACAGCCAATACAGCCTGTGTAGCAACGACAACGATGTAGCAACGATGCAGGGGCTCCGCCACAGGGGGGGGGGGGGGGGGGGTAACTTGCCCCCTTACATTTTCGGATTTTAACATTACACCTATGGGCGTTGCATGAAAAGAATATACTTCAGAATGCCTGCATGCCTCCCCCTCTCCCTCTCCCTCTCCCTCTCCCTCCTCTCCCTCTCCCTCTCCCTCTCCCTCTCCCTCTCCCTCTCCCTCTCCCTCTCCCTCCCCCTCCCCCTCTCCCTCTCCCTCTCCCTCTCCCTCTCCCTCTCCCTCTCCCTCTCCCTCTCCCTCTCACTCTCCCTCTCCCTCTCCCTCTCCATCCCCGTCTTCCTCTTCTTCTTTCTCTTTCTCTTTCTTTTTTCTTCTTCTTTTTCTTTTTCTTTCTCTTTCTCTTTCTCTTTCTTTTTCTCTTTCTCTTCCTCTTCTTCCCCCTGTGGAAGGTGGTGGAGCCCTTCCTTGCCTAGCTGCAGACGATGGAAGACAGGCGTAGGAACAGGAGGGGGGGGGGGGGGCATGGCCCCCTCACTTTATGGCCACTTTCACTTCAAGCATTTTTAAGATAAAGATTAAAGAAATAAGTAAGATGATTGATAAAGTTTGTATATGTTGCCAGAAGAATCTTAGTACATATTTTGTGTACTCCGCCCCACACAGAGTTCAATTAGTTTATAATATACTCAATTTGCAAAGGATTTTGTGGACAATGGGGTACTAAAGGCCGGATAGTCTATTTGTGCAAGATATTCCATTGGGCTACTCTCTGGGGTAGGCATATCACTTTCCAGTTGTGGTCCAATGGATGTAAATAAATTGTTAAAACCACTTGATACATGTTCACTGGTATGAACTGTGTTAGCATCATCAATAAAACAGGATGGTATACAGTTTGGCACTTTCCTTGCATTCAAGGCATTCTAAGTAACTTCCATGTTTCTTTGTTATTTTCTTTGCTAGTCTCAAACGACTTTTGAAAATATAATATTTTTGCATCCTTCATTACCTTTGTAAGAATGTTTCTATATTTGTTATATTCATTGTCATGCTTATCACTACTTTTTAATACATTTCTTGTACAACTTATTCTTTCTTTTAATGGAACACAGAATACACAGAACAGCTTATCCATGGCTTCAATGGTATTTTCCTTCTGCATGGCTGTATTGTTTTGGAAAACTTGTGAATTCCTTAGTCAGCTGGCCGTCGGATGCTTTTGAAGTAGCTCTGTTTGTGTGCTATTATTATCACTTTTTGCCGTTGAGAGTTATATCTTTTTCTTCATACGATTCTTGAAGATCTGATGTATCTACGGAAGCAAGTTTTGGAGCCACTGGGGGTAAGTGTTGAAAGAAACGCAAATCAAAATGTGCAACAGTTAGAGAGACTTCAATTTTTGCTGCTTATTCGCTGAAGCCAAGATCTGGAATAACCCGTTGTTATTTCTCTCGGCACTGACTGAACGTGACTTTGTGACTGCGGCACCTACTATCTGATTATCGGCTTATTGCCGGGTCGTCTCATCATGACCATGATTATAAATGAGCTGCTTTGCTACATGCTTTGTAAGATCGACAGCGTTCCTATTGATGTACTTGTAAAGTTGGTCAGTTAATTTTTTTTCCGATGATGAGGTTGAGGCAGCCCAAATGTCTTATGTGTGACCATGTTGATGAGTCAATCAGAGTTGGAAACCGGCGTGGACAGAACAAAAAGAAGTTGCATCTTGATGGTATCGCGAAGATGATCGTTGAATGTGACAGGGATCGGCTCCCAAAGTTTGTCGCCCTCGATTTGGCAAAGCTACCTCCAATCACTGTGGATTGTATTGACGTAAGCGCTCTGATGCGCAAGCAGCAGCTTATGGACATTGAGATGTCTACGATGAAAGACATGATTCAAGATATCCTGAAGGTCACGGCGGACACATCCAAGAAAGTTGAAGAGGCTGTGGTCAGCAGGTCCTCATTTGACAAGGGTACTCAGGGTAATCCATCTGTACATTCTGTGCAAACGTCTAGTCTGCCGAAAACGATGACGTACGCTGATGTTATTCAGGATGCGTCCTCCCATCCTTGTGATAGTGAGTGGTCCATCGCTAACCGTGCGAAGAGGGGTAATCCGCCGGCCCCTAGACCACCTGCTGCCGCGTCGAGTGCCACTGCACTTGGTGCAGCTGTTGTTCCGGGCAGTGCTGCCAGTGTGAAGCCACCGCAGACTGTCAAGTCTTCCGCTGTAATTGGTGCTAAGAAGTTTGGATCCATCAAGGCTGTGGCGACCGTCAAGCGGTTCTCCATGTTCATGTCGCGGCTCCCGCCGGGTACAGGCGAGGACGCTGTCAGCTCCTACGTTCTCGAGCAATCTGGTGCGGATGATGTGACGGCGGAGAAGCTGCCGACCCGTTTCGACAGCTACGAGTCGTATCGCCTAGACGTCATCAACCCGTCTGCAAAGGTGAACCTACTTGACCCACAGCTATGGGCTCAATGACTGGTCGTCTGGCGCTTCTTCCAGAAACGTCGGACTGTGGGGTCCGCCGTTGGGGGGCATACGCGTGAGTCGGGCAGAAACGCATGATTGATTCGCTTCTTGTAACTCGAATGTTTATTCTTATATTCATCATGCTCCAAATTAGTACGTACAACTGCCAGTCGTCTAAACGTAATGCTGGCGGCATTCATAAGTTGTGTGAAAGCTCGGATATAGTTTTCTTGCAGGAGCACTGGCTTTTCCCTTCTGATGTTGCTTCACTAAATAATATTCACAATGATTTTATTTATTTCGGCCTTTCGTCGATTGATCCGTCGGCCGGTCTGATGAGGGGAAGACCGTTCGGTGGAGTTGCCGTGCTGTGGCGTAATGCTCTTGCTTCTCGCCTTAAGCCCATGACTTATGACGATGATCGCATTGTAGGCTTAGAATGCAACCTAGGTGGCACTAAAATTATTTTTATTGGAGTATACTTGCCCTATAGTACACACCTGAATTTTGACAGATATGTATATTACTTGGCCAAACTAAAAAACATAATTGACGACTTTGACTCGCCGTATGTGTGTGTGCTGGGTGACTTTAACGCGGACATAGTGAAAGCGACTGAGTTTGGTAAAGAGCTTGAGTCATTTTGTAATGATTCCCAGTTATCCATTGCAGATGTCATGCATCTCCCTGGTAATTCCACGACACATGTTAATGACGGACATGGCACGGAGTCATGGCTCGACCATATCGTCTGTACTAAAGGCTTCCTTGAAGTTATCAGTGGTATTGGCATTGATCACGCTATTTTTAGTTCTGATCATTTTCCCGTATTCATCAAAATTGAAATTCAGGGTTGTGATCTCAATTCTGATATTTCTGGTGCAGGAATGGATGAGAGGTGGGTCGTCGACTGGGCTTCATTGGGACCAGACGACCTCCAGGTTTACGCCTCTGCTGTAGAAGATAGTTTGGGCTAAATTGATGTACCGTATGAATTGATGCACTGTGGCGCTTGTTCCAGACTTGATCACTGTAGTGCTATTAATGCATATTACGAACACGTAATTACATGCCTAAGAAGAGCCTCTGAGGCGACAATATCGAAAAATTTAGGTTGCAAAACAAGACGGAATATTCCTGGCTGGAATGAATTTGTTCAGGACAGTCATATTCTTCTTTGTGATGTTTATGCATTATGGGCACTAGTGTGCAAACCCCGGGATGGATATATTTATCGTCAACTACGCTTAGCGCGGTCACGATTTAAATATGCATTACGCTATTGCTTGCGCCATGAAAAGGAATTGAGGGCTAAGTCTCTGGCTGACAAACTTGTTAAAAATCCTTACAGTATGGCTGCATTCTGGAAAGAGGTGAAAAAGCTGAATAGCAGCCCGCCTCTCGCCCCATCGATTAACGGCATTTCGGGTAAAGGAAATATTGCTGACATGTGGAGAGATCATTTCTCAGAAATTTTGAATAGTGTGAGCAATACAGAATGTAAAGAATTTGTTTTACAGCGATTCTCAACAGTAAGCCATGAATTTGAATGTATTTCTGTCCCTGAAGTTGCTAAGTCTATTGCTGAATTATCATCGGGTCGTTCTTGCGGTAACGACCGGCTCAGTGCTGAGCACTTTAAATTTGCTGGTGTTTCCTGTGCAACGCATTTGTCCTTATGTTTCACGATGATGGCTAAACATAGCTATGTACCGCATTCATTTGCGAAGGTTGTATTGACACCTATTGTAAAAGACAAAACTGGTAAATTAACTGAGAAAGATAACTACCGGCCAATTGCCGTGGCAAGTGTCAGCTCCAAAATTTTGGAAAGGACCATTTTGAACCGCTCTTATGCACATCTTCACACGGGTCTTCACCAGTTTGGTTTCAAAGAGAATCACTCCACTGATATGGCCATCTATGCGCTGAAAGAGATAACAGATTATTATTTGCGTAATAGCAGTCCGGTCTTCTTATGCTTCCTCGACGCACGTAAGGCGTTCGACCGGGTAAATCACTGGAAACTTTTTGACAAGTTGCTTGATAGGGATATGGACACTCATTTGGAGAAATTGCTTTGTTCCTGGTACGAGTCACAACAATTTCATGTTCTTTGGGGTAACGCCTTGTCGGAAGGATTTTCTGTCTCCAATGGTGTTAGACAGGGTGGCATTCTATCTCCCTTTTTGTTTAATGTGTACACTGATAGATTATCTACTCTTCTCGACCAAAGTGGTTTTGGATGTCACTATCAGGGTAGTGTAAATCACTTGTACTATGCCGACGATATGGTCCTCCTTTCTCCGACCCCATTTGGTCTGCAAAAGATGTTGAATGTTTGTGCAGATTATGCAAAAGATCATGACATTCTGTTTAATACTAAAAAGACCGTTTGGATGGTCATGCTCGCTGGGAAATTTCGTAACATGATTCTTCCTCGGATCACACTATGTGGTTATGCACTAAATTGTGTTGATAATTATAAATATCTTGGCTATCGAATTTCCAACACATATACCAGAGCCGATGACTCGGAAATTCGTCAACAATATCGAGCATTATGTTGTAGGGCCAACTCACTCAGCCGCAAATTCGCTATGTGCACGTACTCGGTAAAGAGATATTTGTACAATACCTATTGCTCGAACGTCAGTTGCATGCATCTGTGGCATTCGTTTCATATGTCTGATCTAAAGAAATTCAAGGTGTGCTTCAACAACGCTGCTAGAATGTTCTTTGGCTACGATAGGTTTTGCAGTGCCCCCCAATATGTTCGTGCAAGAGCGCATCTCTGGTTATGATGCGATGTACCGCAAATCGAGTGTGGAACTTTGTGTCGCGTATGATGAAATCGGATAATCGTATAATGTCATCGTTGTTTCATAGTGACTTGACCTGCACTTCCTCGCTTAGGAAAGTATGGTCAAAGGCGTTGTATGGCTGTTGAGTGTTCAACTTGAGTGTTGAACTGAGTGTTGTATGGCTGCTGAGTGTTGTAAGCTGTTTTTTTGCTCTCTCTCTCTCTCTCTTCTATGGACCTAGAGTCTGTCAATAAAGGAATCTCTCTCTATCTCTCTTCTCTCTCTCTCTCTCTCTCTCATCTCTCTCTCTCTCTCTCCTCACTCTCTCTCTCTCTCTCTCTCTCCCTCTCCCTCCCCTCCCTCCCTCCCTCCCTCCCTCCCCTCCCTCCCTCCTCTCCCTCCTCCCTCCCTCTCCTCTCTCTCCCTCCTCCTCTCTCTCTCTCTCTCTCTCTCTCTCTCTCTCGCTCTCGCTCTCTCGCTCTCGCTCTCGCTCTCGCTCTCGCTCTCGCTCTCGCTCTCGCTCTCGCTCTCGCTCTCGCTCTCGCTCTCTCTCGCTCTCGCTCTCGCTCTCGCTCTCGCTCTCTGCTCTCTCGCTCTCTCGCTCTCGCTCTCTCGCTCTCTCGCTCTCTCGCTCTCCTCGCTCTCTCGCTCCGCTCTCTCGCTCTCATCCCGTCTCTCGCTCTCTCCGCTCTCTCCGCTCTCTCGCTCTCTCGCTCCTCTCCGCGCTCTCTCTCTCTCTCTCTCTCTCTCTCTCTCTCTCTCTCTCTCTCTCTCTTCTCTCTCTCTCTTAGGTAAAAGTATTTATTAAGGCAACACAAGCTAGATTAGGATCTGTTATAGCTGCGAAATTTGCCAGTTTGGCTGTAATATATTGATTATGCTCTGTGTTAAGCTTATTATGCATGTTCAAAACTTCCTTTGGTAGATTGTTTGATTCTGTTTTATATATCCATGATATAAGGGCATATACAGGAAAATGATCTGAAATATCAATACACCCAGAAGAATTTATATCCGGGACCCCGGGAACGATTTTTAACGTTGGTGGGGGGGGGGGGGGGGGGGGGGGGGGGGGGGGGGGGCCGAAACCAAATGTTGTTTTTTGGCAATCTTCTCACTTCTAATCTTGGTGCACCTTTTCGTTCTCAAATTTTCCCTCATTGGAAAACAGAAAACACGGTTCGAAAGCTCATCAAAAAACCACTTTGAAACTATTTATACATTTTTTGGTTCGGGTCAATATTAAGGTCACCAGAGGTCATCAAAGGCCAAATTTTCCAGTTTTAGGACATCGCTCAAGAAACCCCCAAATATCTCGGGAACTATGGAAGCTAGCAACAAACGGGAAAACACAATCGAAAGCTCTTGACATACTGAATCATATCTTGTCATCAGATTTTATCTCAAGGTAGTTTAGGCTCCAGATCACATGTCAAAATTGCTATTTTTTGGCAAAGCGTTCGCAAATAACTTTTTACCTAATAAAGATACGGCAATTATTTTGACATGTTTGTCTCGTAAAAGGGCTTCAAATCACATTCATTTGGACCAGTTTAGGTTAACTTATAAATTTGACCTCAGGTCAAGGTCAAGTGGCGACCCAAGTAGGTCATGTTGCATATTGGGAGACGTGTACCTCAACGAGACACATACATTGATGCCGGTTTTACTTCTTTATCTTCATTCTATCGAGCGTTATTGACACACAAAGTGTTGGTGACCTCAGCTGACCTCGGCTGACTCTGTAGGGGTCACTGAACAAAAATTGAACCTGGATCATCACTAATAGCCTAATATAACATGATCCAGAAGGAATTGGACAGATATCATGCGTATCCTCGGAATAGGAAACATTGTAATATTTCCCTATTTACTTATAATGGGAGGTCACGCAATTGACCCGACCGGCGAACTTAGGTCACCGATATTCAAAATATTAGATATTCAAATTGTAGGTACCTATGACCTTATGATATCCTGCAATTTTGAAACCGATCGGCCAAAGACTGTGGCTGTGCTACGACCGCAAAATTATTTGGAGGTATGGTC
Source organism: Chirona hameri (assembly GCA_036785665.1). NCBI lineage: Eukaryota > Metazoa > Arthropoda > Thecostraca > Balanomorpha > Balanidae > Chirona > Chirona hameri. The sequence goes on along the minus strand of JAXIVJ010002125.1, from coordinate 90,856 downwards.
ACGTGTGGTACGGCTTATACTCCCGGTGGAGGCCCCGCTCCACTCCGTGTATTCGTGCACATGAGCTCAGGTAACCGTCTATACCGACGGTCGCACCCCATTCGGCGCCGTGCCACGTCCCTGCCTCCCGCCTATATAAAGCCGCACCTCCGAAATACGTCAGACTCTCTCGACCTCTCCCGGCGTTTAGACCCCTGACCTCCGACGAACAACGCACGACCAGGCCTACCACACACGTGACCTGCCCTGAGATGACCCGTGGTCAAGAATATCGCACAATGTGGGTAATTGATGCCCGAACAGGTGTGCCAAAAACGGCGGCTGAAACCGCGGTGCTGTGCGCCGTGCGACGTTTTTGAAACTGCAAAAACGGCGCGCCGCCGTTTTTTCGGTATCCTCGAAAAAAGGTCAGGTCACATAAGGTCAAAATGTTAAATTGATGAATATAAATAAAAACGCATGTTTCTGGACCAGTTTTACCTCAAAAATGCAGCGGTGACGTTCATTTATTCGCAGTTGGTTAAAAAACAATACAAAATGCGTCACGAGTTACCCATACTTGACAAGCCATAAGCCAGTCAATTTTTTTTTGGGGGAATTGTTCATATGTAGTTCTTTAATATTTAATAAGGTTTTTAATATCTTCGAAAATTTTACATTTGTGGGCATTTAAACACATAGTTTTGTGCATTTTTGGGGGTCAAAAACTACAATTTTCAAAACTCCGAGATCATCATTTTGTAGCCCTTGCCATTTTGTATCTTTTGAGGTTTTGAATGTTTTTTCCCCTCAAAATATGGCCTTTGTACGGTCTGTCAAATTTTAGCTGATTTTTTCGTCCAACTCATGTGTAGTG